>ML359967.1:0-117894 GCA_005239505.1 Nicotiana paniculata | reverse complement strand
TTGAGAGAGATTTATGGTAGATAGAGTGTTCATGATTGATAGAGACAACTACTCAAACTATAATAAGTATCGAAGAAGGAAGTTCACCAACGGGGGAAACCATGACCTTAGACCTTTATTATAATTGTTTACACCATATTGTTAGTTAATCTTTAGTTTATTAATTTTCTCAGTAGAAATAGTAAAACATTACCAATTGATATTCAAAAGTCTTGAGAAAATTGATTAAGTAAAAGTTTCGTATTCTGACGGCTTGATTAATACGTAAATTCCCTGTGGGATTGACTCTGGGCGTAATACCCCGGATTATATTTGCAGCGCCCGTTTAGTTTTTCTATAAGACATAGTTGAGCGTGATTACCATTTTCAAGGTAAACAGTTTGGCGCCCACCGTGGGGCTAAAAATAATAGTGATTGTTTTAGTGCTGGGTTTCTAAAAACAAAACTTATTTTTTTACACTTTTTCTTGTCCAAGAACCTTCAATTTCAGATCAGAAAATGTCTAATTCAGTAAATGCACACGGAAACAACGTTCCTAAGGATCATGGAGAGAACGATGCAACTACTTCAGGTACCGGTGTACCACCACTAACCCCTGAAGGAGCGCTAATGAAAACCCCCATCGATGAAGGCTCGCACAACGCTCTGCATATCGATGTAAGCTCTCATACAAAAAGAAGTGTGCACGAAGGAGACCAGCGTGAAGCACGGAGAGCCCCCGCTCAAAGCGAAAGAGAAGTTAGCCTTCACGTTATTTTTGAAGTGTTACAAGCACAACAAGAGGCTATTGCTCAGCTGCAAAGCCATCAAAAAACTCCAAGCACAGCGCCACCGGAAATGGCTCCTCGAGGTGAACAGGCACCGGAGAGGGCGAGCAACAACGGGTCAGCAGCTGACTTCGCTATTATGAAGATGCTCGAAGACCTCACAAAAAGGATTGAGTCAGGCGAAAAGAAGATAGAAGCCAATGATAAAAAAATGCAGACCTATAACTCGAGGGTCGACCAGATCCCGGGCGCACCCCCGATTCTTAAGGGTGTAGATTCAAAGAAGTTTGTGCAAAAGACATTCCCATCGAATGCGGCTCAGAAGCCCATCCCGAAGAAATTTTGAATGCTCGATCTCCCGAAATACAACAGGACCTCAGACCCCAATGAGCACATTACTGCCTACGCTTGTGTTGTGAAAGGTAACGATAAGTGATGACGAGATTGAATCATTTTTATTGAAGAAATTCGGGGAAACACTATCCAAAGGGGCCACGATGTGGTATCATAACCTGCCCCCGAACTCGATAGATTCATTTTCCATGATGGCGGACTCCTTCGTAAAGGCAAATGCTGGTGCCATCAAGGTAGCTACAAGGAAATATGATGTCTTCAAAATCATACAAAGGGAGAACGAGATGTTGAGGGAGTTTGTATCCCACTTCCAACTAGAACGAACGGAACTACCCCCGGTCTCCGACGATTGGGAGGTGCAAGCCTTCACTCAGGGCTTGAATGAGCGAAGCTCGATAGCTTCGAAGCAGTTGAAGCAGAATTTAATCGAGTACCCCGTTGTTGATTTTGCGGATGTACACAACATGTATCAATCAAAGATCAGGGTTGAGGACAACCAATTGGAAGCCCCCTCGGGCTCGGTATATCCTAGTAGAGTCTTAGCAAAAGAATCAAGACTTCCAGAGAGAGAGAGAGACAAGATTGAACAAAGAAAGGTATCAACCATACGTAGAGAATTAGAGAAATATCCCAAGGCGCAACTTACCTTGAAGTGATCAAAGGATGGACCGAGGCCTAAATCCTCGGGTACTTGGGCCGATGGAAGCACACCGGTTATCTGAGTACAATTTCAACATTTATGTTTCCGATATAGTATCAGTCATAGGTAGAATCAAATACACCAGGTGGGCAGGACCCGTTGTATTAGATCCTTCTCAAAGGAACCCCAACCTGATATGCGAATTTCATGGTACGAAAGGCCATAAGACCGAGGACTGTAGACAGCTCCGAGAAGAAGTGGCCCAACTAGTTAGCAAAGGGCACCTTCGAGAGTTTCTCAGCAACCAAGACAAAAGTCAGTTCCGGGAAAGAGAGGCAAACAAGAAAAGCGATAGAGAAGAGCCACATCATGTTATACACATGATTATCGGAGGAGTCGACGTCCCCCAAGGACCCATTTTCAAACGAACAAAAGTATCCATCACCAGAAAAAAGCGAACTCGGAGCCACATACTTGAATATGCTCTTTCATTCAACAAAGAGGACATTGAGACCTTGTCTTAACCTCACAATGGTGCACTGGTAATTTTTTTTCTCTTAAATAAATTTCAAATTAAACGTGTGCTCATGTATCCAGGTAGCTCGACCAACATAATTCAATTGAGGGTGGTAGAGCAACTCAGTTTGCTCCACCAGATTCTGCCCGCCTCCCGTGTCCTTAATGGATTCAACATGGCGAGCAAAACAGCGAAAGAGGAAATCACCCTCCCAGTCAACATGGACGGTACAACTCAAAACACTAAGTTTCATGTCATCGAAGGCGACATGAGATACAACGCATTGCTCGGAAGGCAATGGATTCACAATATAAGGGCAGTACCGTCGACCCTTCATCAAATGATGAAGTTCCCCACGAAGTATGGAATAAAGACGGTATACGGGGAATAGTATGCGGCAAAAGAAATGTTCGCAGTGCACAACGTGGCATCGAGGAAAACACCTTCTACATCGAAGGAGCCAAAAAACAAGCAAGTAGCCGAGCAATGAGCGAATAAAGGACCGTGCCGTGTCCTTGGAACAAGTAACTAAAGCATATCGAGGTAACGCCACCACAATTAAGGTACAACCCTCTCCCTCTTTCCTTTACGTTTTACACTAACCTATGTGCAGATGTTTGATAGAAAAGAATCGGAGCACCCTCCAGCTCGAAGGCCTTAGGTTTTAAAGCATGCGTTATGCTCTTTATCCTCACGTCGGATTTTATCCCAAACGTGTTTTACTGACGAGGTTTTTAACGAGGCAACACCCATATGCTACCTGAGGAGAACTCACCAAGTATTCAAGGCTTCTCCCCGATAAACCTAAAATATTTGGGGGCATCCCCCGGGAGATCACTGAAATATGTCAAAGAGGGTCTCGACAGGAGAATGATGTACTGGACCAAACGGTCGAATGAACCGTGTCCACATAGAAGAATCGAACTCTCGATGGTAAAAACATATATACCTGTACCAAGTAATCGGAGAAGAACCTTTTATCATAAAAACACTTCGCACGTCAGAAAAGTTTACTATTTTCACAAGAAACGGCCTCAGGGCCCAAAATTAACCAACCACTTGGGAGCTGTCCTCGATAGTCACCCCATCGAGCTGCCAAAAACATCAAAGCTGTAAGACCTCAGGGCAGGAAACTTCAAACTCATAAGCCCTCCATGAGGCAATACAAACTCCGACTCGGGGACTTTCCTCGACTGTCGGCTCGCCAAGTTATCTAACTCGAAGCCGTAAGACCTCAGGGCCGGCAACTTCAACCTCATAAGACCGCCATGAGGCAATATCAACTCTGGCTTAGGGACTTCCCTCGATAGTCACCCCATCTGGCAATTTCGAACTCATAAGACCTCCATGAGGCACAACCTTGACTCGGGACTGTCCACGACCATCACCTCATCGAGTTACCAAAAAACTCAAAGCCATAAGACCTCAAGGCTGGCAACATAAAACTAATATGCCCTCCATGAGGCAACATCAAAACTATAAGACCTCAAGCAAGGCATGTACTGACTCATAAGACCTTAAAAAGGCATAATCCCGATACCAAAGTGAAGGCTATATATCAAACTTATAAGACCCCTAGAAAGGCATACCCTCGATATAGACGTTGAGGCTACCTCACTCGGGGACTAAAGGCTACGACCAAATACAAATGACCACCGTCATAAGGCTCCGGCCAAACTAAAAGCGACTCGAAGAAGTCCCCAAGTCGCTAGTTACATTAAAAGGTCGTACAACCTAAATCCTAAGAGCATAAGTCACCAGCTACACTAAAGGTCGTACCGACCTAAAGCGTAAGAGCCCGAGTTGCCAGCTACAGGTCGTACCGACCAAAAGCGCCTCAGGGCCAATTTAAAAACTTAAGGGATGATGAGATCGAGTCGAATCCGACTTGGAGACTGAGCCTGAGTCACCAGCCACACCGAAGGTCGTACCGACCCTAACGCGTAAGAGCCCACGGGCCAGCCTAAAAAGACTCAGGTCCAATGTATAAGCCCAAGGGTTTTATCTCGAAGACCAATTCATGGGGCTGATTATAGACAAAGAAAATCAGAATAAACAAAGAATCTTCATATACGTATGTTATTTACCTTGAAAATGGTAATTACAATTATATTTGATTTTGTGGTTCTAAAAATATGTGATCTATTTTAATACCAATTGTTTAGGCAGTTGATGCTACGTCCCGAGGTCGAGCTCAGGGGCTCGATAATGGGCAGTGAAAAGTGATTTGACAGAGTCGAAGGCCTCTTAGAAGGATTATTTATGATCAATGAATGAAGAACAATTAATGAATACAATAAATGAAAGACAGTGAATCAATGAGACAATTGTAAAGAATGTTTGAATTAGAGGGCATGGGATGTTCTTGACTTTTCGTATTGAATATCATGTCTGTACAAAGTGACAAGGGTCCCCTTTATATATGAGAGGGAATCCCAACATGGTATATGTGTAATTAATGTAAAGATATATGACTGGTACAACCATTTAGTGCCACGGTACGGGCCCGTACTATTTTGTGTACTTTGTCAGCTTTAACCACATGCCTTCTGGAACTTCCCGCTTTCCCATAACACTCTCCGATGTTCGACCTGCCCTGAGGTATATAGACTCCAAAGAATACTTCCTCGAGGGGTGAACCTCGGGGTTGAGATTCGGACTCTTCTCCGATACAACCGAAGTCGAGACTTAGAATGTTAAAGAAGCCCGAAAATTGGCCTTGCCCGGTTCCACCGTATACAGATAGTCCCCACGTTTGTTGGAGTGAAAAGACAAGAAATGATTTGAATTCACCAACCTTTTAACGCCTTTATTATTCTATTAGACATGCCATGTTGGCGGCTGATGTGATAGGGGGGGGACGTTTTACATTCACACAGTTCTTGAAAAGATTCGAATTTCTTACGGCGGTTGGCCGCCCTTTGGTTTTCACCATCGTGCGTGGTTGCCCCTATAAATACTCATTTTCTTGATCCTCATTCTTCATTATTTCTTCTATTCTTTCAAATAGAGCCCTCATTTCTTCCTTCCTGTATCTCCTTTCTGACCAATTCTTTCTGGTTCCCTTCGAAATCTTTTACTAGAAATGACGGAGGCCTCCACAGTTATTCCACGAGATGACAAAGCCTCCTCATATTCACGTTCTTCAAAGGGTAAGGTAATGGTACCCCCAAATCTCGAGGAGTGCATCCCTGGCTCCTGCGAGACGACCTCCGATTTCAAGATCGACAAACCTTCATAGAAGTTGGGGCGGTGTGAACCCGTATCCCGGTATATTAGCCTGATAACAAACACCGAGGAGGTAAAGGCTGACTCCCGCTGGGGAGATACGGTGCAAGTGGAGATTCCTTCTCGGGTGGAAGACATAACCTTCTATAAGACCGACTTCCTCAGTGTATACACCTACTCATTTACCCTAGGCCCGGTAGGGCCGTCTTCACCGTCGATTGACCCCGTGGTCTTCGACTTCTGCAAGCGATATCAAGTGACGCTCAGCCATATTGGTCCGTTGTTCTGTGCATTGTTTACATGATCAGGTATTTCACTAATATGGTCGAGGGGATTCCTTTCACCCTCGAGTATCTGATTAGAATGCACAGTCCCCGCCTCTATCGGGGCGGTCTGATCAAACTTCATCATCGGGCCTCGAAGGCTTTCTTTGCTTGTATCGAAGAAGACAAGGACAGAAGGTGGCCGAGCTGCTTTAATCGGGTTAGGACCTCAGATCTGATTTCATCTGAAAGGATTCCGTTCCCTTAGGAATGGAATACGAACTGTAAGTTAACACTTTTAATCTTCTTTCATATCAACTAACTCCCTTTGATGATGCAGTTGTTGTGTGGTATCCTGATATGGTTAAGGATCTCTCGAGCTGGGTTCGCCAGCTTGATTCGACCTGCCAATATGCTGAGCGCGTATGGAGCGATCTGTCCAGGGGCCGATGGGAAGCTAAAGATCATGGTGAGGCTTACTTTCTTGCGTTACCTGAGTTCTTTTTTAAAGGGGATGTCTTCTGAATATACTCTTACCTGTTATGTTCTGTGTTTATGGAGGCCTAGGGGATGCCTCTTTGATGAGGGAAGCATCACCCCGGGAAGCAGATATACCAAAATTGAATGAGGATAGAAAGAGGAAAAGGGAACCGTCGACTGAGTTTCTGGGGCCATCGAAGGATACAGTGCAAAAGTCCAAACCCGAATCTGCGGCTTCAAACAAGAAAGATGATTCCCCGACATCACCCGAGGGAGGTGGGAATGTAACTACTTCTGCCTCTGGTTATTTGATCATTGAAGATCTGAGGGATTCTAACTCGGAGGTTGATGATGTCATCCTTCCTGGGTACGAAGGGGATTTTGAGGGTAGGACAGATGATGTTCCTGAGTGGACTTCTATCCAAGATGTTTCTCGAGCCAAAGGACATCCGACAGATGAGTTGGGGAGCTCAGATGCGAGCCGAAGGCCCCGATTGATTTATTCGGCATCATTGATGTAGGAGATTCTCTGCCGGTGTCGACATTTTCTCCGAGGGAAACACAAGATGCCTGTAACATAAAATCTTCCGATGCGGAGGCGCCTCTCGGAGGGGAGGACATAGTCGAGGGGCTCTTTGCTATGACCGAGATGAATCCCGATCTTAATGCCATATTTATTTTTGAGGAGGTTGAAAGGCTTTGCGAACATGTAATCTCTTCGTTGATTGTTTCGAGCCTTGATTAGCATTTCATTGACCCTACTTCCTTCATGCTTTCAGGCGAAAGTTCTTTATAACCAGACCACAAGCAAGTTCCAATCTGAGATGACCCATTATGAGGGGGAGCATAGGAGATTCTTATCGGAGGCGGGTGAGCTCAGGGCTCTTCTTGGCCAAAAGGATGAAGAAGAGCTGGTCCTTCGAGGCCGTTTAGAAATGGTGTCTCAGAAATGTAGTGATCTTGATGAGCAGGTAACATAGCTTTCTATACGTTTCATTTTTGTTCTCATCTGATATCTGTGCTTGATACTCATCGGGCCGATCTTTGCAGCTTAAGGAGAAAGATGCCCAGATGCGGGAAGGACTCGGAGCCAGGGACACTGAGATCCTTAGATTTAAGCAGCGAGTGAATGAGATAACTTCTGAGAGAGAGACCCTCCAAGGGAAGTTAACCTCGCTCGAGAATTGCCTTTGGGAAGCGAGGGCTGAAAGTAGCAAATATAAAGGCCTCTATGCTGAATCAGTCACCGCGCTGTCTTCGATTAAGTTCGAAGCTGATGCGCTCATAGATTCGTATAAGTTTGATGATGTTTCTGCAAATTCCCAGGCCAGGAAAGCATCCAAGGTGGCTGAGTTTAAACTTGCCCGAGCTATGGAGCATGCCCGATTAAAGTCTCGGTGACAGGCTCTCGAGGACATACATGCAGGGGGCCTCGATTTATCTGCTGAGATAGAGAGGGTGAAGATCCTGGAAAAGGAATCGGAGGCCCTGCTTGCTTTCGAATATGATTCGAGCAATGACTCAAAAGATAATAGAGATGAGGGTGAAATCCTCGAGGGGGTAGAGGTTGTTGAAGATCTGGGGGCCGAGGGCCAAGCCACTGGAAGCATAACATCCGAGGGAGCCTTTAAAAGCACACCCTAGTGGTAGATTTTTTGTTTATTCTTCTTTCCTGTATAAGGGCTTTGATTTTAAGCTTTGTAAATATGCTTCACAAACTTCCATCATATATAAAAGGCATGTTTCTATTTCTTGTTTCTTTTTTGGTTCCTTGAAATAGGCTTCAATAGCTTTCGATGATTAGTCCGATGGATGGGATTTAGAAATGAAACCCTTGGGGGTACAAATTGGCCCTGAGGCTTTTTTGGCTGGCGTTTAGCTTCTTATGCATTGGGTTGGTACGACCTTTAATAATGTGGATGGCGACTAAGGCTCTTACGCGTCGGCCCTTAGGCGCCTTTTGGTTAACCGTTTCGGGCTCAGTCTCCGAGTCAGATTCGAGTCGAGCTCATTGGCCTTTAAGTTTTTAAATTGGCCCTGAGGCGCTTTTGGTCGGTATGACCTGTAGCTGGCGACTCGGGCTCTTACGCTTTAGGTCGGTACAACCTTTGGTGTAGCTGGCGGCTTGGGATCTTACACATTTGGCCCTTAGACGCTTTTTGGTTAACCGTTTTGGGCTCAGTATTCGAGTCAGATTCGACTCGAGCTCATCGGCCCTTAAGTTTTTAAATCGGCCCTGAGGCGCTTTTGGTCGGTACGACCTATAGCTGGTGACTCGAGCTCTTATGCTTTAGGTCAATACGACCTTTGGTGTAGCTGGCGGCTCTGTATCTTACGCTTTAGATCGGTACGACCTTTAGAGTTGCTAGAAACTTAGGATCTTACGCTTTAGGTCGGTACGACCTTTAATCGGTTCTTTTCAACGTTTTTTCAAAGTAATTGGAGGCCTGTGATTTTATGGCGTCAATCAGACGTCTGCGAGTCGCGTTAGTTTGGCTGGAGCCTTATGACGGTGGTCATTGTATATGGCCATAGCCTTTTAGTCCCCCAGTGAGATAGCCTTGGAGTCTATATTGAGGGTATGCCTTTTTACGGGTCTTATAAGTTCGAATATATAGCCTTGACTTTGATATCCGGATTATGACCTTTTAAGGTCTTACAAATTTGAACATGCCTTGCTTGAGGTCTTATAGTTTTGATGTTGCCTCATGGAGGGCTTACGAGCTTGAAGTTACCGGCCCTGAGGTCTTATGGCTTTAATGTTGCCTCGTGGAGGGCTTACGATTTTAAAGTTTCCGGCCCTGAGGTATTGTGGCTTTAATGTTTTTGGTAACTCGATGAGGTGGTTGTCGTGGACAGTCCCCGAGTCGAGGTTATGCCTTATGGAGGGCTTATGTTGTTGATGTTGCCTCGAGGAGGACTTACGAGTTTTAAGTTGCCAGACCTGAGGTCTTACGGCTATGTGTCGACTGTCGAGGGCAGTCCCCGAGCCAGAGTCGATATTGCCTCATGGAGAGCTTATGAGTTCAAAGTTACCGGCTCTGAGGTCTTATGGCTTTAATGTTGCCTCGTGGAGGTCTTACGAGTTTAAAGTTGCCGACCCTGAGGTCTTATCACTTTAGTGTTCCCTCGTGGAAGGCTTACGAGTTTGAAGTTGTCGGCCCTGAGGTCTTATGGCTTTAATGGTTTTGGTAACTCGATGAGGTGGCTGTCGTGGACAGTCCCCGAATTGAGATTATGCATTATGGAGGGCTTATGTTGTTGATTTTTCCTCGTGGAGGACTTACGAGTTTTAAGTTGCCAGCCCTGAGGTCTTACGGCTATGTGTCGACTGTCGAGGGCAGTCCCCGAGCCAGAGTTGATATTGCCTCATGGAGGGCTTATGAGTGCGAAGTTACCGGCTCTGAGGTCTTATGGCTTCGAGTTTTTGGGTGACTCGATGGGGTGGCTGTCGTGGACAGTCCCCGAATCGAGGTTAATTGCAGGGCCCTGGGGCTGTTTTCTTGTTACAAGTATACACGTTTTCACCATCGAGGTTTTGATTATTCTATGTGGACACGGTTCATTTGATCTTTTGGCGCGATACATTATTCTCCTGTCGATACCCTCTTTAGCAAATTCTAATGATCTCGGGTGGACGCCCCTTAGTATTCGAGGTTGGTCGGAGGGAAACCCTGAATACTTGGTGATTTCCCCTCAGGTAGAATATAGGTGTTACCTCGGTAAAACCCATTTGGGACAAAATTCCAACGTGAGGGAAAAAGAGCGCAATGCATGCTTTAAAACCTGAGGCCTTCGAGGTGTCTTTCATTGGTCACCTTCAAGAAATTATTGCGTAGCTCAAAAAATTAAAAGGGAGGAAGTTGTACCCTAGCAATAATAGCGCCTGAGAATTGATATGTTCCAATTGTTTGGAAGTTTCTCGCCCTCCATGGTGCCGAGTTTGTAGGAGCCTTTGTCAATTACTCCAAGGACGCGGTACGGTCCTTTCCAGATTGGGACCAGCTTCCCATCATTGGGGTTTCGAGTGCTTAGGGTAATTTTTCTTAGGACTAAATCCCCAACTTTGAAATATCGGAGGTTTATTCTCCTATTATAGTATCTTTCGATTCTATGTTTTTGGGCGGCCATCCGAACTAGTGAAACTTCTCGCCTCTTATTTAATAGCTCGAGGGCTATAGTCATAGCCACACTGTTTGAGTCCTCGGTGACTTGTCATAATCTGGTGCTAGGCTCTCCGACCTCGACCGATGTCAAAGCTTCGGACCCATATACCAGAGAGAACGACGTCTCTCCTATGCTTGATTTGGAGGTTGTCTGATATGCCCACAGTACCTCGGGTAGTACCTCTCTCCATCTTCCTTTTGCATTTTCTAACTTCTTTTTTAAGTTTTGAATGATGGTATTGTTTGTGGACTCGGCCTGACCATTTACACAAGGGTGGTAGGGCGTTGATAGGATCCTTTTGATTTTGTATCTTCAAAAAACTTTGTCACTTTGCCTCCGACAAACTGCCTCCCGTTGTCGCATGTTATCTCAGACAGGATCCTGAATCGGCACATGATGTGATCCCAGATGAAGTCAATGACTTCTTTCTCACTTACCTTCTAGTAGGCCTGTGTTTCCACCCATTTCGCGAAATAGTCAGTCATAAATAGAATAAATCTAGCCTTACCTGGCGTTGTTGGTAGGGGACTGACGATGTCCATTCACCATTTAATGAAAGGCCATGGTGACAAAACTGAATGTAGCTGTTCGCCGGGTTGGTGGATAATTGGCGCAAATCTTTGACATTTGTCGCATTTTCGGACGAATTCTTTGGTGTATCTTTCCATACTATCCCAATAGTAACCTTCTCTGATCACCTTTTGAATCAAGGAATCAGCAGCAAACTGATTTCCACAGGTACCCTCATGGATTTCTCAGAGTATGTAGTCGGTGTCTCCCGGCCCCAAGCATATTGCCAAGGGCCTGTCGAAGGTTCTTCTATATAGAGTTCCATTTTCGTCGAGTGAAAATCGGGCTACCTTGGTCCGAAGGGCCCTTGATTCTTTCGGGTCTGCGGGTAACTTCCCACTTCCCAAATTATCGATGTACTTACTTCTCCAAACCCATGTCAGGTAGGTGGAGTTGATTTCGGCATGGCTTTCTTAATCACTGATTTGGATAGTTGAACAATAGCTCTGGGGAGTATGTCATTTTCCTCGACAGACGATCCCAGGTTTGCGAGTGCATCTGCCTCGCTGTTTTGCTCTCGAGGTATGTGGACCAGAGTCCGTTCTTTGAAGCGATGTAAAGTGACTTGAAGTTTGTCTAGGTATCGTTGCATCCTGTCCTCTCGAACCTCAAAGCTTCCATTTTCCTGGTTTACTACCAGGAGGGAATCACATTTCGCTTCGATTATTTTTGCTCCTAAGTCTTTGGCCAGTTCGTGACCTGCAATCATAGCCTCATACTCGGCTTTGTTGTTAATCAAGTTTGCAGTTTTTATAGATTGTCTAATCAAGCCAACCATAGGCGGTTTCAGAACTATGCCGAGCCCGGATCCTTTCACGTTCGAGGCACCGTCGGTGAATAGGGTCCATACCCCTGATGCTGTGCCCGTTTTTAGTAAAAGTTCTTTTTCTACCTCGGGCACGAGGCGGGCGTAAAGTCGGCAACGAAGTTCGCCAAAATTTGGAACTTGATGGCTGTTCGGGGTTGATATTCAATATCATACCCCCCCAAGCTAGATGGCCCATTTGGCCAGTCGGACCGATAATTCAGGTTTATGCAATATATTTCGAAGAGGATATGTTGTTAAAACACATATATGGTGACATTGGAAATAAGGCTTCAGCTTCCGAGACGCACTTATTAATGCAAGAGCTAATTTTTCTAAGTGTGGATACCTGGTTTAAGCATCTCCCAGGGTTTGACTCACATAGTAGACAGGGAATTGTGTACCTTTCTCATCTTGAACCAACACGCCACTTACCGCTAACTCGGACACTGCCAAATACAAATATAACGTTTCGTCCTCCTTCAAGGTGTGGAGCAAATATGGGGTTGAGAGGTACCGCTTTAACCATTCCAAGGCGTGTTGGCACTCCAGGGTCCATTCGAAGTTGTTTTTCTTTTTAAGTAAGGAGAAGAAGTGATGGATCCGATCTGATGATATCGAGATGAATCAGCCTAACGCCACTATCCACCCGGTCAGTCATTGTATTGCCTTCACGTTGTTTACCATCATGATTTCTTTGATGGCCTTGATTTTGTCGGGGTTGATTTCAATCCCCCTGTTTGATACCATGAAGCCTAAATATTTTCTTGATCCTACACCGAAGGCGCATTTCTCGAGGTTGAGCTTCATGTTGTATCTTCTAAGGATGTCAAAAGTTTCCTGCAAATGAGTCAAATGGTCCTCTGCGCGCAGGAACTTAACTAGCATGTCGTCAATGTAAACTTCCACAGATTTTCCTATTTGATGTTCGAACATTTTATTAACTAAGCGTTAGTATGTGGCTCCTGCATTTTTTAGCCCGAAGGGCATTATGTTGTAGCAATATGTGCCATACTTCATGATGAACAAAGTTTTTTCCCTATCCACGGGGTTCATTTGAATTTGATTATACTCGGAGTAGACATAGAGAAAGGTCAGGATCTCATGGCCAGCCGTAGCATCAATCAAGCGATCGATGTTGGGCAATGGAAAGGAATCTTTAAGGCATGCTTTATTTAAGTCTTTGTAGTCGATGCACATTCTTAACTTGTTCCCCTTTTTGGGAACCACTACTACATTATCCAACCATTCGGTATATTTTACTTCCCTGATGGACCCTATTTTGAGGAGTTTAGTTACCTCATCTTTGACGAACACATGTTTTATTTCGGACTGAGGTCTCCTTTTCTTCTTCACCGGTTTGAACCGGGGGTCAACGCTTAGCTGATGGGTGATTATTTCCGGTGGGATCCCTGTCATGTCTAAGTGGGACCAAGCAAAGCAATCAACGTTGTTAACAAGAAATTCAATGAGTTTTTTCCTGAGTTCGGGGATTAATACCGTTCCCAGGTATACCTTTCGATCTGTAAGGTGTTTCATCAGGATAACTTGTTCCAGGTCTTCGACCGTTGGTTTGGTTGTGTCCGATTCTTTGGGGGCGACGAAGGTTCGAGGGGTGATGAAGTCTTCTTCACCGTCCTCGGGGACCTGTTCATTTATCTACCCCTCCGAGGTGGAGCATATGGGCTCCGGTTCCATGTCGTGTACGAAAAACATTTCCGATGCCGCATGCTGCTCCCCATACATTGTTTTCACGCCATCTTTAGTTGGGAATTTTAACATCTGGTGGAGTGTCGATGACACCGCCCTCATGTGGTGTATCCACGACCTTCCCAAAAGGGCGTTGTATCTTGTGCTACCTTCGATGATATGAAACTTGGTATCCCGAACCGTACCAGACACATTGACTAGGAGGATGATTTCCCCCTTCGTCGTTTCGCTCATCATGTTAAATTGTATGAGGGATCGAGAATCGGGCATGATTCGGTCGAGCAGCTCGAGCCACTCCACTACTTCCAACCTGATTATGTTGGCCGAGCTACCTGGATCCACGAGCACACGTTTAATTTGAACATGATCTAAGAAAAACAATTACTAGCGCATCACTATGGGGTTGGGATACAGCTTCAATATCTTACTTACTGAACACAAAAGTTCCTTCGAGCATATAGCTTTGAGTTCGTTCTTTGGTGGTAATGGGCAGTTTGGCCTGTTTGAACGTGGGTTCTCGCGGAACATCGATTTCTCCAATAGTTACGTTAACGACGTGCTGAGGTTCTCCCTGCCCATTCTCCCTGTTTGATCCTCTTTCTTGGAAGTGGATTTTTTCTCGACCGTCGAGAAATCCACGAAAAAGACTTTTGTCGATTGATTGGGGAACATTCCTTTCGGGTAGGAGTTCTCCGAGCTTCGTACCGCTCTTTTCCGCATGCACTCCCAACCGTGCGGGAGCTTATGTTGACATGCAGAGCGTTGTGTGAGCCTTCAACAATGGGGATTTGTACTGATGCCCCTTCAGGGTTTTGCGGTGGTATGCTGGTGCATGAAGCAGCCGCACCGTTCTTTCCATGATCCTCAGGACCGTTGTTTCCATGTGCATTTAATGAGTTAGACATTTTCTGACCTGTAATTGAAGGTTCTTGGACAAAAAAAAAAGTGTAAAGAATAACTTGTGTTTTTAGAAAAGCAGCACTAAAACAATCACTATTATTTTTAGCCCCACGGTGGGCGCCGAACTGTTTACCTTGAAAATGGTAATTACAATTATATTTGATTTTGTGGTTCTAAAAATACATGATCTATTCTAATACCAATTTTTTAGGCAGTTGATGCTAAGTGAGAGGTGAGAAAATGAAACAAAAACGAAGGATAACAAGATTATGCAAACCGAGCATTGGAGAGACGAGGTCTCGAGGTTGATTTGAATGCGTCTCGAGGTCGAGCTCAGGGGCTCGATAATGGGAAGTGAAAAGTGATTCGACAGGGTCGAAGGCCTCTTAGAAGGATTCTTTATGATCAATGATGAGCAATGAATGAAGAACAATTAATGAATACAATAAAATGAAAGACAATGAATCAATGAGACAATTGTAAAGAATGTTTGAATTAGAGGGCAGAGGATGTTCTTGGCTTTTCGTATTGAATATCATGACTGTTACAAAGTGACAAGGGTCCCCTTTATATATGAAGGAGAATCCCAACATGGTACATGTGTAATTAATGGAAAGAGATATGACTGGTACAACGCCACGTTACGGACCCGTACTATTTTGTGTACTTTGTCATCTTTAACCACATGCCTTCTGGAACTTCCCGCTTTCCCATAACACTCCCCGATGTTCTCCCTGCCCGAGGTATATCTACTCCTCAGAATACTTCCTCTAGGGGTGCACCTCGGGGTTGAGATTAGGACTCTGCTCCGATACAGCCGAAGTCGAGACTCAGAATGTTAAAGAATCCCAAAAATCGGCCTTGCCCAATTCCACCGTATACATATGTACGTTACAAATATGTATGTACAAAGCTCCAACATGATTTTTACAAAAAATAAAGAAGGAAAACCTAATCTACTCTAGGGACCAGCTCCCTTGGAAGCCTTCAAATACCAGCATCGGCACTAGAAGAAAGGAAAAACTTGGCGTCAATCTCATCTGCCTTGGCCTGCTTTATCTCTTCCAAGAGATCAAAGCCCCTATTATGAATCGTTTCAATCGTTTCCCTCTTATACCTACATCGGGAATATTCATTAGCCCTCCTCTCTCTATTAAAAGCTTCCCTCAGCTCAGCCCGAATATCAGCATCATCTTTCATATAGTCCGCCACCTTCTTATCGGCCTTCGCCCGAACTTATTCATCTTTGGTCTGGGCGCCCACGGCCTCGGCCTTCAGATTTTAAAAGATCAGTCTCGAGCTTGGAAATCCTGCTCGTCTGAATCAAGTTATCTTCTCGGGCATTCTGAAGTTGTACCTCGAGGGCAGCAGCCTTGGCCATAGCATTCCTTTGGGCTGCGACATGTACGCCTATTTGCGCCTTCAACGCTTGGCATTCGGAATTAACTTGCTCGACTTCGCCCCAAAGGCGCCCCAACGCTTCAGTCTTTCCCTGCAGCTGAAGCACCAAAGCATTAGTTCCCAAAAGCGAAAAAGGAAGCACATACTCCTTCGGGGTAAGGGTTACCTAACGCTCGAGATTGCCCTCATAGTTCCAACTCCGATGCATTTCCGCTCGAAGATGAATCAACTCTTTTGTCTTCTTATTGAAAAGAATCTTGAGATATTTTTCCTTACCCAATTCTTCCTGCAACCTGGTCTCACAGCGAAGCAGCTCGAACTTGAGTTTGTCAAAAACCTATAGAAGAGAAACTTTAGATTCAAAGAATGAAGATTCATATCTAACGAGCCAGCAAGGCCGATCGGAACTCACCTCGGAACAGAGCCGCTGAGCCTCCCGAAAGATGAACACACATCTACTGGCTTGTCCCCATCGGCCCCAACTGAACCGCTCTCAATAGGACATGACCACTCGAAACCACACTTGGTTCGGGCGGCCCCTGGTTCTGAGCGCCCCTCAAAGTGACTTCGAGAGCGAAATCAGATTATGGTGGAGGAATTCCGCTCTTCCTCTCTTGAGGAACCTCTTCTTCAAAATTAGAGGTATCAGGACTGGTAGAATCGGCAACCTCGAAAGGGCCCCCAACTCGAGCTGTAGACAAAGAATCATCCCCCGAGGAGAGCTGGTGTACGCAGAATGACCAGCGTATATAAAGCTCTCCTCAGCAACGACATCTCCTTTATGTCTCTGAGAAGGCCCTGCCTCATTAAGGATGTCCTCGTTTGCAGAGGATCTTCTTCGCTTATTGTCCTCCTCTGGGCCTTGCCTCTCCTTGAAGGGGCACAATCTCATATCAGAAAACCCACCAACACCAGCGGTGGCCGAGTTAGTACATGCAAAAGGAAACATTCATCAAAAGGGGCAACCATGCGGCTCATATCGTGGTGCTTCTCTTCCCATCTGCCCTTCGACAGATCACGCCACTTGCGTTCATCGTATGTCAAGGAAGCTTCCAGCCTTCGAGTCCAGTCCATAAGATGGGGGACCTCCCCAGCATCCACGGGACTGCTGAAAAAGAGAAGAAGAAACACTCTTACAAATCAATGAGAGCAAGTGACACTAGGGTACGACGTGGCTTACATTTAAAGTTCCATTTTTTGGGAAATGGCAGGAACTTCGCTAGAATGGTATCGACGGTCCTCACTCGAACAAACTGACTCATCTATCCACCACTTCGGTCCTCGTCATCGCTGGCAATAAAAGGCCTGGTGGACCGGCGCCGTAATGCAATCAGGCCTCGACAATGCTGAGGCCGATATAATCTAATAAGGTGACTGAGGGTAAACTCGAGCTCAGCCTTTTCGGTAAAGTGCCTCAGCATTATCTGCCAAAAGGGTGGATGGACCTGCGCCAGGGTGACTCGATACCTTTTGCAGAATTCGAGCACAAGTCAGTCGAGGGGGCTTAAGGTGAATGGGTATGTATACATGATCAAGTATCCCTCCACATAAGTCGTTACGTTCTCTTCTCAAGAGGGTATCTGCAGCATCACATTTTCCCCCAGCCACAGTCTCTCCTCACGGCCTCGAGGTGGTTTTCTTCTATTGATCAGACGAACCTCAAAGAATGCTCTCGATGGCCCAGGGCATCGAAGGGTTTCTCTAATGCGAAGTATTTCTTCGGAGCAAAGTAGTATGAAGTCAACTCACCATGCGCTGGCAGTATACCACTGTCCAGGCTAGGAGTAGAGGAAACTTTTTCCCTCTTCTTGGTGAACAGATTCGGGCACGACAACCATAACAACTCAAGCAGAGATAAGTAGGAAGGAATGCAAGCAGTTTTTGCAAAAATGGGAAATGGATGAGAAAATTGAAAGAAAAGCTAAGTTTTGGAAAGATGCAAGAGTTAAAACGAAGAAGGAGCAAGAATATACATATAGAGCGAAAGGTGGCCAACCAACTACCTTGAAGGCCATTCAATTTTTTACAAAGTCATCATAACATTTAGGGAAATGCACCAGTGGGACCACATCGTTCACTTCACGGTCACGTCACATAAATGATACTGTCATATGGCATTCGAGGGATCAAAACTCACATACCGACCTAGCCTCGAGAAGGCGACCGGTCTCGGAGGGAACTACTATTGCAGGTGTGAGTTCCGAGGAGCTAAGAATTGAGGCATGAAAGTCAATTGGTGCGTAAAAATTACGAGACAAAGTTTGTGCAATATGTGGCAAGAAGTATTCTATTTCAAAAAAATATATTTACAGAGGTGTTTTTTACAAATAATTCCCCCGAAGGGTCCCATATGCAGAATGAGAAGAAAGCAAATAAGCAAGAGAGTCTACTCTTTGCCTTTTCTTCTTTTCGAGCCGCTATCAGAGCTCTCGTCCGACGTAGTCAACATTTTAGTTTCCTCCTCCAAGGCTCTGTCTTCTTCGATCTCGGTAGAAAGATCGATTCCCTTAGCGCTCACTTCCTCGAGGGCTTGTCTCCTAGCTTGAATGCGGGCATAAGCAACTGCCCGAGCCAACTTTAGCTCGGCCTTCTTAGATATCTCCCTGGCCCGATCATTTGCAGCAACAACGTCTCTCTTATACGAGGAGACATATTCAGCAGTCTTAGACTTGGCCACAGTGCAACAGCCTCCTCCCGAGCCGCGACTTCGTTCAGCCGAGCCAGCTCTAGGATTTCGTCACCCTTGGCCGCAACCTCATCTCAAAGCCGTTCTGCCAGGGTGTCCTTCTGCTTAATCTGAAAAACAAAAGAAAATGAGTCGGTCAGCACAAAACATTGCAACTAAAACAAAAGTATGGGTACCAGCATACCTGCTCGGTGAGGTCGGCCCTATCCCGAAGTGCTCTCTCTGAGTTTGCCCGGAGGATGGTCAATTCCTCCTCGTTTCGAGCATATAAAGCCCCCAGCTCGACAGACTCTGAC
The DNA here is from genome assembly GCA_005239505.1 of Nicotiana paniculata. Taxonomy (NCBI): domain Eukaryota; kingdom Viridiplantae; phylum Streptophyta; class Magnoliopsida; order Solanales; family Solanaceae; genus Nicotiana; species Nicotiana paniculata. The sequence goes on along the minus strand of ML359967.1, from coordinate 99,110 downwards.
ACGAGCTTCTGAAGCTCCTCTCCACGATGAGTTAGCTCATCTTGCATCTTGGAGAAGGCTTGGCCATATAAATTCTTGACCTACAGTACAGAAACAGGGGAAATCAGAAAACATGAATAGGAGATCAAAAAATAGCATATTGCTTCTCAAATGTCACCTGCTTTTGGATCCTCTCGGTTTCCTTGAGAGCAATCGAGGCATCAACACTGGTCTCCTCATCTACCCCCTCAAAATAGTCTCTAAATGCATCATCCTCTCCATGAGAGGTCTCCAAACCAGGAATATCACTGACTTGGGCGTCTCATATCTCCCCTGGAGAAAATGACGGGCCCGATGAAACCCACTGGTGGCATCAGCCTCTATCGAGACTTCCTATCGATACTGGAAAGCTCTAGTATCAAGCCCTCCGAGTTCCTCAACACGGACTGTGCCATTTCCGATAAGTGTCTCGGGGAATGCACCCAAACCCTCTTCGATGGTCACCTCTACACATGGCGGGTCCGCATCGGCCGCCTCTAGCTCAACAGGCGAGCGCCCAGCAACTCTCGAGGTATCAAAACTTTGTTTTGCCCTTTGTACCAAAGGGAAGGCATCGTCACTTTCTTCCTCGACCCGCACGCTCTCAGCGGTTGTCGAGGACATGACTGTGGCATCAATTTTAGGCTTCCGAGACTTTGTCCTTTTTGATTTTGGAGACCCCTCTGAGGCCTCTTTCTTCCTTTTCTTATCTTTTGTGGTCTTCGGGGCCTCTTCCTCACTAGGTGGAGGAGGTCTCATCAGTACGTCTTCACAAGGCCTGCATGAACATATTATATTAGAAAATACCATCATCAAGAGTTCTTACAAGGAAGGAGAAAATAGATAGCAACGAGGGCATACTGTGGTTCTTTGCCTGCCACCTTGTCCTAGCCAGCTCACACCATACTCGTTTGTTATATAGGAAGGCGGAGTCCAAAAGCCTGATCCACCCCGAAAGATCTTGGCCCGCGTCGGGGAACCAGACAGTGGCTACACAGTCAAAGAAAGAACATTCAGAACCAGTAGAAAAAAAGAGAAGTGGTAAAGCATAATTAACACGGGGTACTTACATTTCATATTCCATTCCTCCGGGAACGACAGTCTATCGGCGGAGATGACGTCTGAAGTTCTGACTCTGACAAATCGACTCATCCACCCCTATCTTTATTCTCGTCGATGCAGGCGAGGAACGTCTTGGGAGATCGGCGGTGCAGTTTAATAAGGACCCTGCGGAAGAGGCGAGGGTTGTACAATATAATAAGATGATCGAGGGTAGAAGTCATTCCCTCGACCATGTTGGCAATATAACGAAACATGTATATGATTCTCCAAAAGGAGGGATAGATCTGACTGAGTGTCACTCGGTACTGATGGAAAAAATCAAGAATCACCGGGTCAATCGGTGGAAAGGAAGAATCGATGGGACCTAAGGTGAAGGGTTGTGTAATAAGGAAGCCGTCCTTGTGCATGACTATGCTCTCACTAGCCGTAGGAATATCTACTCGGGCCGCCTCCCCTCAGCAGCAGTCGAGTTTTACCCTCTCTATATCTGATACTACCCTTATGTATCGGGACATGGGCTCGCATCGGCCCGGTGTAGAAGGGGGTTTTCTATTGTGAAGTCAGAAATGGTGTCGAAAGGGACTGGGATGCATTGTTCGATGGTAGATGGAGTATTGGACTTGCTCTTGGATGGACATGATGAAGAGGCGGCTCCCTCTTTTTCTGGAACCATTTTTGAAGTTTTTGCCATGATAATAATCGAATTTTGAAACGAGAAAAGGTACACATGTAGAGGGTAAGAATGGAAAACACTTAGCTAAGTTTGAAGGTTTGGAGAAGATGAAGAAGATGCAAAACTATGAAAAGGCAAGAGATTATAGTATTTATAGGGGCCTTTTGGGCATGCTTGAAGCGAAAGGGTCGAAATCATGACAGTTCATGGGCTTCTCGAGAATTGTGTTTGACAGAAACCTCTGTGCAACTTTTTATGTCGCATCATTTAATGATCTGAAGGGGATGGAGTCATAATAGGAGCGTTGAAAAGTCAAAAGTCAAGATCGTTTCCTATCTCTTTATTTGAAGAAACGCGGGGACTATCTATATATGGCTAAAATCGGAGGGCCCCAGTTTATGATCACTACGACGCTTAGAAAGCTTGAAGGTTCGAGTTTTGGAATCGAGGGATCATATCGAGGGACCTCAACCTTGAGTAAGTGTAAACCGAAGATTAAAATGGAAAGACGGGAGACGCCCGAAGAACACGTGGTTAAAGATGACAAAGTATGCAAAATAGTACAAGCCCGTATTGTGGTATTAAATGGCTGTACCAGCCATGTGTCTTTGCATTAATTGAGTATGTACTATATTGGGATTCCCCCTCATATATAAAGGGTACCCTTGTCACTTTGTAATATGCATGATATTCAATACGAAAATCCAAGAGCATCCTCTACCCTCTAATTCAAACATTCTTTACAATGGTCTCATTAATTCATTGTCTTTCATTTATTGTATTCATTAATTGTTCTTCATTCGTTGCTCATCATTGATCATAAAGAAGCCTTCTAAGAGGCCTTCGACTCTGTCGAATCACTTTTCACTTCCCATTATCGAGCCCCTGAGCTCGACCACAGGACGCATTCAAACTGACCTCGAGACCTCATCTCTCCACTGCTCGGTTTGCATGATATTGTTATCCTTCGTTTTTACTTCATTTTCTCACCTCTCACTTAGAATCAATTATGCCTAAAAATTAGTATTAAAATAGATCACGTATTTTTAGAACCACAAAATCAAATATAATTGTAATTACCATTTTCAAGGTAAACACTCAGTATGTTCCCACTAGGTGGGATTTGGGGAGGGTAGTCTATACGCAGACCCTACCCCTACCTAACAGGTAGAGAGGCTGTTTCCAATAGACCCTCAGCTTAGGAAGGGTAGTAAGAAGAAGTGGAAAGCAAGAAAGGAAGAAAGAGGGAAGATAAAAGAAAAAGGGAGAGATAAAGGATAAGTAGTACCAAATACTAGCAATAAGGAATACAATACCTAAGGCGAACAAAATCACATAACGTAATAAAAATCTAAGAATATGAAGGGACATGCGTGCTACTAAGACTATCGGTGACCAACTAAAAAATACCCACTAATCTTCTACCTTAATCCTCGACCTCCACACCCTCCTATCAAGGGTCATGTCCTCATTAAGCTGAAGCAGCTCCATGTCCTGTCTAATCACCTATCTCAAATAAGTGATTCCTAATAAATTCGATTTTCCCAAATAAGCGTTACGTTGAAAGATGTATACACTAAAAATGTGTTCCAATTATTCCTATCTCATTATGATCTCCTTCGAAAATGTGTTCAAGTAAGGTCTAGGTTTTAAAATGTTATAACTTCAATTTATGTTCCAAATGAAAGTTCATTATGCTTAACATGGAGAGACAACCCATTATGCATAAATCTCATGTAGGTCATATGCATTTCAAATCACTATTTCCAATTGCTCTTATTGTTGATAAACTATGACGATGCTTGGAAGTTAAAGAAGTGACAGTGAGATATAAAATGTGGCCATGGTTGTTGTAACTAATGCATATGATTTTAACCCATGTTTCAATCGTAGATTACAATGCTATGCTTTGTAATTATATCAAATGTATTTCTAGTTACTACATACTCATGCGTTGAAATTATGTATTGCATTTTGGGAAAAAGTATTTCAAGAGTAAATGGTGTGTCAGTAGTTTATGATTGTAACTTGGGATTTGATTTCCAGTTATTTGCTCCATCTCTTTTGGAAGAAATCCATTGTGTTTAAAGCTTTCAATACTAAGGCATTTTAAGTTATGATTTCAGGAATAGTCTATATCTTGATGTTTATGATGATGATCCTAGGAAATAAAAGTGTGGAATATGAAATACGGCCAGCGTGCCATGAATGAAGAATCATACGTATGGTCAAGAGAGCCAAGGAAATAATGATGTTGTGAATGGTTGAAAGTACTAATGAAGCTATATATGGTGTGAAAGTTTATGAGGTGAATGTATTTGTACTTATGATTCCCTTGTGTGCAAAACAAAATGTTTTTGGGAGTATCATTAGCGAACCAAGGAAGGGTGGGTCGAAATGGCCCACACCCGAAACTACACGTGCTGGTGTAGAAGTGGATTGTAAATATTACTTATTTGGGATGATATTGGAATATTGATGTGATGAGATTATTCCCCTTAAATAGGATGACATGATTGCTAGTGAAGGGTGATGTCGATCCACATGGCATTGTGGTGAGACGACCTAGCCGATCTGGTCGTGATCGGACGCCATGTCGCACACATGGTGGTGATTGTGCTTGAGATTGCGATTGAGATAGTGATTGTAATTGGATGTCTTTGAGTGAGACGGCCTATCCTATCGGGCCGTGATCGGGCTACGTGCTAAAAACAAGATGGTATATCGGTGCTAATAATATCCCAACCAAAAATAGTATATATATATATATATTTTTATTTTATTTTTATTTTTATTTTTATATTCGTACTTTTAAAATTGTTGTGCCTTGTTTGATACTAGCATATTTAGGCCTGAGATTGAGTAGTACTTTTCTCTGAGTGCTTGAGTAATGAATAAAATAACAGACTTTCAGACACCTAAGCTCAGGGTTGTGACTCTGTCTATACCTTATTCTTATTTTGTTGTTCGCTATTATCATGTCAGTCTTAGAGTAGAGTTGATCCATCTTGATTGATACGTGTGTCGTGTGTGGTGAGGACTTATTACATATATTCCATGTTTTGCATCTTAGTCTAGAACTTCCTCTATATGTTATTGAAGCGAAATAAAAGTGTTGCTATGTTTAGAAGATGAAAATAGGCTTTCTTTGATATGTCTTGTGAATTTTAGCCTTTTAAGATATTGTACCACTAGTTAGCCCTTTGAGCATGTAGCCCTTTGTTTGGAAGCCATATTTTTGCCTTGATTATTTTGTTGAATCCCTAGCTTTTGTACCCTGCTTCCTTGAGCACTGTTTCTTAGACAGTGATATTAATTGATAAATTTGAAGAAAGGGATGATTAAGTGAAAAATGGTGACCAACGTTAACTGAAAATTGATGAAAAGGCCCTATTGAAAAGAATGTGACATGATAAAAAGAGAATGAAAAAAAATTGCTTTGAGAAAAAAAATGGAATGGTCTTTATATGAGGAAATACTTGTCAAACAATAGATGAAGAGACTGCTAAAAGTAAAAGTGTAGAAAATAATGGGTGATGAAGTCTAAAGTGTGAAGTGCTTAGGAAAGTGTAAGTCACTATTATATATTTCTCATACCCGTCCCTAGCCAACATTACAACCCGATAAAGTCCTATATGATTCTATTCGAGCGTACATAATCAACAGAGATGTACATAATGGGCAAGCCTATGGTTCTTTGTGCATACATGTGAATTCTTTGTGAGCGAGAGAGTTGTTCTTTGATGCTAAGTCCTTAAATTATAGTCTTCTTATATTTGAGTGTATGGATCGTTTATTCTTATGAGGGCACTTATTTCATGATAGATAGGTGATGTTATTAGCTTCTTTGACAGAGTAGGTGAGCTAGCTTCAATTTGGTAAATTAGATCCCCTTTCTAAGGTTAGGAGGTTAGAAGTTTGTTGTTTGTTTGTGACTTGTATATCTTGCATGATGATAACGAAGTGTATCAGATGATTTGAGTTGATATGTGGCCTAATTGTTAGTACCAACCGAAGTGGTGGTGTTTCTAGGCTTGATTTATTGAGAGTGATTTTAATGCTTACTCGAGGACAAGCAGGAGTCTAAGCGTGGGGTGTTGATGTTCGGCCAAAAATGCATATATTTAACCATTGTTGCCTCACATTCTAGTATTAATCGCTTTTTGAGTGTTAATTATATTACTTTATGTTTAATATTATATTTTAACTGTGTAGGAATAAAGCAGTATGAAGATGAAGAGATTTGGAGCAAAATTGAATAAAACGCGGAAAAAAAAGAAAGGAAAATAAAACAATTAAATAGCAAATGACAAAGGGGGACACCTTTTGGTATTTGTCCCCCCAAGAGGAAGAAAAATAACAAGGAAATCAAAGTCAAAGGAAAACCAAAGAAATTTTAATGTGAAATTGCAAAAACGCTACTACATTCTGCCAGGGCCAGTGTGAGCGCTGCCATGGACGCTGGGTACGAGATTTTTCCTTATTTGTTTGGGACAAGGTTATTTCGGCACTAAACAGTCCCAACTCGTATAAAAGAGGTCCTAAACCTAATTTGGGGGGAATCTAACATACTTTGAAGGAGAATTCACGTGGAGGAACACACACCACGTTTGGAGGAGGCTTGTAACTAGTGTTTCTTCTCTTCTCTTCCTTTAGTTTCATAGTTTATTAGTTCTAGAGTTTCGCGTGCTACATGAACGTTGTAGTTCTAGAGAACCTAGTGTCACCTTTGCAATTGCGATGCTGGTGCTCACAATTGCGATACATGAGCACCAGCAACACCGACAGTCAAATTTCAGCTAAAAACCATTCCGGAACATGTCCGAAACTCATCAGATTCCTTGGAGCTCTAACCCAAACATGCACACAAGTCTAAAAACATAGTACGAACTTGCTCGTGTGATCAAAACAAAAAATAACATATAAAACTACAACTTGAACTCTAAAACACATAAATTTCAAAGTAAAGTTCAAGAATTTCTAAAATTACAAATTAACATCTGAATCCTATCAAATCAACTCCAATCGACACCGAATCTTGTAGACAATTTCTAAGAACCATAACGGACCTATTCCAAATCCAAAAGTCAAATTCCGAGCTAGATAGCTAAAAGTCAACCTACGGTCAAACCTTTCAACTTCAAATTGCCAAATTTCAGCAAATCAACATGATTGGACCTACGGACTTCCGAAATCAATTTCGGGCATATTACTAAGTCCAAAATCACAAAACAGACCCACTAGGACCATCAAAATACTGATCCAGGTCCGTTTATGCAAAATATTGACCATAGTCAACTCAAATCATTTTTATGGAAAAATTTCACATTTTCTTCAATGCTCCACATGAAAGCTTTTCGGAACAATATATGGACTGTTCATGCAAATCGAGGAAACTAAATGGAGCTAGTCGAGGTCTCGAAACACAGAAATAAATGCTAATACTAAAAATGACCTATCAAATCATCACATTCTCCACCTCTAAAAAAAACATTCGCCCTCGGACGGACATAGAAAGGTAACTGGACTGGTGAAAAGGTGTGTGTATCTGCTCTGCATGTCGGACTCGGACTCCCACGTGGATGCCTCAATTGGCTGACCTCTCCACTATACTCTAAGTGAAGGATAACTCTTAGACCTCAACTTCCGAACATCCGGCTCTTCCTTATAAGTCAAATCCTTGTCCAATTGGACTGAGCTAAAATCTATCACATGGGACGAATTACCGTGATACCTCCGGAGCATGGAGACATGGAACACCGGATCGACTGTTGATAAACTAGGTGGCAATGCAAACTGGTATGCCACCTCACCCACCCTCTCAAGAATCTCAAAGGGGCTGATATACCTAGGGCTCAACTTTCCCTTCTTTTCGAACCTCATCACCCCCTTCATGGGTGAAACCTATTGCAATACCCTCTCTCCAACCACATGTGCAACATCCTGAACTCTCAAATCAGCATAACTCCTTTGGCTAGACTGAGCTATGAGAAGTCAATCCTAAATAATCTTGACCTTTTCTGAGGCATCTTGAACCAAATCGGTACCCAACAACCGAGCCTCTCCTGGCTCAAACCAACCAACTAGCGAATGACACTGCCTCATGTATAATTCCTTATTGGCAGCCATCTGAATACTTGATTGGTAGCTGTTGTTGTAGGTAAACTCCGCAAGCACCAAGAATTGATCCTAAGATGTCACACCCCGAGCCTGGGGTGAGATCGGCATCCAGTGCCTCGCCTATCTTTGTGTATCACTTGCGACTAAGAGACTCTGAACACGTAATGTCATACTTTGGCCATGGTCCCTATTACAAGATAATGTGCAATGAAAAATATAAAACTGAATAGAGACTAACACTGACTAAATGTAAACATAAAGTTGGACCGGCAAGGCCGTCATAATTACTACCACTAACAAGCCAACAAAATATACGTACATGGCCTAAAAGTCCAACATACTGCACTAACTGACAAGATATGTCTGCAAGCCTCTACAGCTGGATGTACTATGATCGGAATAGGGTCCCGACCTATCCTTAACTATATACATATATATACAGGATGTATACAAAACTCTAGCCCCGAAAACTCCGAAGGACGTGGATCATACAGATAAAGCTAAACTCGGGCAACACCTACTAAGAAGGTCTACCTGTCTGTCTGTCTGAACATGCATGCATGAAATGCATTGCCCCAGAAGGGGACGTCAGTACAAAATAATCTACCGAGTATGTAAGGCAATATACAGAAAGCTGAAACCGAACTGATAATCTAAACATATGCTTACCTGCTGATACTGACTCAACTCCCTCAATATAGTAAGTAAAATAGTTGACCGGCCCTATAAGGCTCGGTATATATATATATATATATAGCTTCTCTGCCGTAGTAGGCTCGCTCATTGGCGCTCGGCCATACTAAGCTATGTATCTCGACCAACTGGGCTCGCTCATAGGCGCTCGGCCATAGTATGCTCGGTATATAACTTACCATTTTATCTGAAGTTTCCCAATAGGGGCCTGCCCATCGATTATAGCTCGATGGTAATGAAAATACCGCAACACTGTATATATAGACTCTCTGCTCTCTTGATTGGAAGAAGGAAACAATCAATTAAATATGAAGTCCCGATAAGGAGAATATTATCACTATTGATTGAGTAGTTTTTCATATTTCTTTTGGTCTATGCAAAGTAAAAGTTGACACAGTATAGAGAAAATCAATTAAAGGAACATGAATATATTGGAATTTTTCTGTCTCTTTAATATACTAACTCTAAAAGTTCTGTTTAAATTTGTTATGGAACTCATGTATGAGAAAAATGACGCTTTGCATCCTATGATATTAGTATAAGACAACCTTTTATAATGTCTGTTCATATGAGATCCATGGAACATATACACTATTATCGGAAAACAACTTACAAGATTAGAAAAATATACTTAAATTCCGGGATATGAATTTTTCTTTATGTCACGTTATCAAACTTGTATAATTACGAGATCATGAAAAATGAAGGAAGAGCTTAGGCTTAACATACCTGGGGTAAGAAAAAATCCGTATGATGTTCTTGAAAAAAGTTACACCGTACTCCCTTAGAACCGCAAAATTTTACGTTGCTAAATCTTGTTGGAATCTTTTGGTTAAGTAGAATTGCTAAGGTTTTCTCCCTTATAATTGTAATGACTTGTTGTTGAGAATATTAAGAATAATTTTGCATCTGATAGAAAAGGTCTTTGAGAATGAATTTTTGAAGAGTTATCAGAATGATAACGTCTTTCCCCCACTTTAATTGACATCTCCTTGATAATGGAAAGTCTTGGAAAATGTAGTAAAGGTGTAACTATATTCCACCTAATAAGAATTGAATCTTAGTAATTTCATTAAGGTGTGGCTTACTACCACGTGGAGATGGGGGGGAATGTAATCTTTATCCACTTGTTAGGTAATTAGGTAATGTCCCGTTACCCGGTAGTTAACCACTTACCCACATAATTAAGAATTGTCTCAAATTACCTAAAATTCTAATTATTTTAAATAAATTTATACCTCTTACTATCGCGGTCATATGGTACATTGTATGGTACTAATCCATAAATATCAGGTATTATCGATCGGCCCGTATTTTATCCCAAATCGACAACTTTCAACGAAACTCATTTTCTTTAATTCGTGTACCCTTTCCTTCATGACACTTACTTATTTCTTGGTATAAATAGAATAAATATGATAACCTCAAGATATTCTCATCCCTGAGTTTATGTCAATTAACTGAAGACGAAACTTTAATGTACGAAAAATGCGAGATGTAACATCCTTCTACCCTTAGAAACATTCGTCCTCGAATGTTTACTCTTAGGTACCTTGGAAAATTTTTGCCAGTCTCTCCTCCGTATACTAGACTAAAACCACCCTGCGCACAGCCATAAAGCATACTATACATGCCACACTTGGTCCCACATAGCTGTCTATTATAAATTTAGAACATCGAAAACAAGAGCTTACTTGAGGACCTACTGGCCTGAATAGGGCTATGCTAAGGTATCCCATCTTGAGTCGTATCTCCGATTTGAAATAAGTGGGGGTATTTAGACTTCATTTCTTCCTCCGTTTCCCACGTCATCTCTTCCACATTCTTGCTCCTCCATAACACCTTCACGGAGGCTATTTCCTTATTCCGTAGCTTGCAGATTTGTCGATCTAGGAAGGAAACTAGAATTTCTTCGTATGACAAGTCCTCTGTGATCTATACATCATCCGTGGTTACCGCTCGTGTAGGATCGCCAATGCACTTTCGTAACATAGATACATGAAAAACCAGATGGGCGACTCCAATTCCGAGGGCAATTCTAACTCATAAGCTACTTGGCCCACTCTCTGAATGATCGTATAAGAACCAATATACCGTGGGCTAAGTTTGCCTTTCTTGCCAAACCTCATCATACCTTTCATAGGTGACACCTTTAAGAATACCCAGTCATCAACCCCAAACTCTAAATCTCATCGTTGCACATCAGAATATGACTTTTGACGACTCTGAGCTGTCAACAGTTGGTCCCAGATAAACTTTACCTTTTATATGGCCTACTAAACCAGGTCCGCCCCATGTAACCCAGATTCTCCAACATCAAACCACCTTATAGGAGATCTGCACTTACGCCCATACAAAGCCTCGTACGGGGCCATCTGGATACTGGAGTGGTAACTGTTGTTATATGCAAACTAGATAAGAGGTAGATGTTCATCCCAATTTCTTTTAAAATCCAGCACACATTCTCGTAACATATCCTCGAGCGTCTGAACTGTGTGCTCGGCTTGTCCATCAGTTTGTGGATGAAAAGCTGTGCTGAGATTCACGTGAGTCCCTAGACCTTTCTAAAATGATCTCCAAAAATGTGCTGTAAACTAGGCCCCACTGTCAGATATAATAGATATTGGTACTCCGTGTAGTCGCATTATCTACTTGATATATAATTTTGCATAATCTTCTGCTGTATATGTATATCTAACCGGTAGGAAATGATCTGATTTCGTGAGCCTATCGACTATCACCCATATGGAAACGAACTTACGATGAGAACGAGGTAAACCCGTGATAAATTCCATGTTTATCGCCTCCCATTTCCATGTCGGGATCTCTATAGTTTTCATTAGCCCTCCAAGCTTCTGGTGCTCTATCTTCACCTGCTGGCAACTAGGACACTAAGCGACATACTCAGCAATGTTCGTCTTCATATTATTCCATGAATAACGTGCCTTTGATATATCTTCGTTGACCCAGGATGAATGGAATACCATGAATAACGTGCCTCTGATATAATCCTGTCTCATAGCCCTACTACATCTATAACACACAGACGACCCATGTATCTGAGAACGCCATCTCCCTTGAGCTCTAACAACGGCTTCTTCTGCTGCAAAACTCGCTCTCTCAACTTGACCAACTCTGGGTATTTGCAGTATTTTGGAGTACAACTCCACCATTGCCAGAGTCTACTAACCGAACTCCTAAACAAGCCAATTGATGAATCTCTCTAGTTAATTTTCTTTTCTCGGCCTCTACATGAGCTAAGCTACCCATGGATTGATGACTTAAGGCATCTGCTATCACTTTAGCTTTGCCTGGACGGTAGAGAATGTTAACATCATAATCTTTCAATAACTCAAGCCATTGCCTCTGTTGCAAATTCAACTCTTCTTGCTTGAAGATATATTGCAGGCTTTTATGATCTGTGAATACATTAACATGGACACCATATAAATAATTTTGCCATATCTTAGGTGCATGGACAACCGCAACTAACTCGAGGTCATGGGTCGGATAATTCTGCTCGTGCTTTCCTAATTGACTTGAAGCATAAGTAATTACTTTCCCATGTTGTATTAGGACACATCCTAACCCAACACCTGAGGTATCACAATACATGGCATAACCATCTGGACTCTTTGGAAGTGCTAGAACTGGCGGTGAAGTCAATCTGTTCTTAAGCTACAGGAAACTCTGCTTGCAAGCATCAGTCTACTGGAACTTAGCTCTCTGTTAACTTACGGGGGTATTCCAATTCATGAAATTCCCCCTTTCGAAGGCCCAAACTTTACCCTTCATATATCACAATTATGCTCTTATTCAACTACCAGAGCAGCATTCCATCGCTTCTAAGTGCTACTAGTCTTAGACTCCTTTGAGTTTATTCAGGCTATATTGAGCCTTCTATAACTTAGAGAAACCATCAGCTCTCTTATGAGCTTAACCCCAAAAACTTATCCATTCTCGTTAATTTTTCACTCTTCTTTTCTTATCCTTCCTCCTGTCTTCCTAAAACCTTGTCGCTCTACCATACTTTTAGCTTTCGATTTGCACATATATATTTATACTTATTCGCAACCTTCCTTCAACTTTATTGCACCATAGATTTTATGTTATTCTGGAACATCAAGCGATACATCACATACCACTCGAGCATTTTTATCAAAGTTTCTAAAAGAGAAGAAAATTCCTTTACAAGTTTCCTGTAATAATCTGCCAAACGGAGAAAGCTACGAATCTCCGTCGGTGTTGTGGGTTTAGGTCAAGTCTTTACTGCCTCAATATTTTGTGTTGTAACCCGAATACGTTCACCTAAGATAATATTCCCAAGGAAAGCTACAGGATTCAATCAGAATTCACATTTAGATAATTTTTCATACAACTTCCTTTTCTTTGTAAAGATTTGAGCATAGTATGCAAATGATCTGCGTGCTCAGTCTCTGAACGAGATTACACAAATATATAATCAAATAATGCAATCACTATAGACCTAGAAAGGGTATGAACACTCGTTTCATCAAGTCCATGAATACTGCTAGGGCACTAGTCAAACCGAATGACATAACATGAAACTCGAAGTGCCCATATCTGGTCCTGAATGCTATCTTCGGGATATCTTTCTCCTTAACCCTTACCTGAGGGTACCCGGACCTCACGTCTAACTTCGAGAAATACTTGACACCTTGCAACTGATCAAATAAATCATCAATCCTCAGGAGGTGGTACTTATTCTTGATTGTCACCTTATTCAACTGTCTATAATCAATACGCACCCGCACAGAACCATATTTCTTTCTCATAAATAACACAGGTGCTCCCCTTAGTGATGTACTAGGTCTGATAAAGCCTTTTTCAAGCAAGTCCCTTAGTTATTCCTTCAACGCTTTTAGCTCTGCGGGTTCCATTTTGTAGGGAGAAATAGATATTGGTTGGGTAGCTGGTAGTAGGTCAATAGCAAACTTAATTTCTCGCTCTGGCGGAAGACCTAGAAGCTTATCGAAAAAAACATTGGGAAACTCATTAACCATATCGATAGGTTGAACGGTTGGTGACTCTACTTTCACAGTCTTTACCCGAACTAAGTGATAACCATAACCTTTTCTGGTCATCTTCCTTAAATTAAGACAGGAAATAAATCCACCTCTCGGTGATGCCGTATTACCTTTCTACTCCAAAAACAGGCCCTCCTGGAAATTAGAATCGAACCACCTTTGATATTCAATCAACGTTGGTATAACAAGAAGCCAACCAATCCATACCCATTATAACATCAAATTCTACCCAGCCAAGCGCCACGTACCTTATTCTTATTTGTTATCAAACTTATCATGGGCCATTACAGGCACAAAAATATATATACGTAACAATATTAGGACTTAACTCGCAAAATTCCTTCAAGAAAAAAGTTTATATGGATACATAAGAGCCGACAAGGCTGTAGACATGTCACTCCCAAACCTATATACAGGATACTATCTGTAAAAACTCTAAAAAAATGTAAGCATAATATATACAAGTCGGGACAGGGTCCCTTACGTCCTCCTAAAACAATATAACATATTCAGAACCCTGACTTGGTAATACTCTAAGAGGAGGTGGAACTCACCAACCAAAAGCTGACATCTGGAGGAAGTCTACAATAGAGGGTTCTTGCCTCGTCCTATATGAGAGCCTTGATCAGACACACTTCGAAGGGGAATCTTCATATCCTTATCGGTTACATTCCTCCTATTGGCCCGACTACTATCTTCTTCCTCTGTATATCCCATAACATATACAGACGAACCATGATTGACGGACTCCCAAGACTGTGGACTATCTGGAACGTCAGAAGAGCTAGTGTCCGCAAATAACCTGACATAGTTTTGAGCCTGAGGGGAACCTGGTTGTGCCAATCCATGCACCACTCCCCTCATACCCTGATCAACGGGCTATGATAATGAAACTAAGGGCCTTGGTGAGGTTCGAACTCCTATCACCCCATCTGCTGTCGGAGTGGTCGAAACAGCTCGAACTGTTGACTCATATGGATCCTCGGATGGATCCTCCTCAATAGAACCCATGATCTCCTATGGGTCTGACTCCATAGTGTAACTTAAATCTCCCTCTAACACTTTCATAGCCTTCTGACCAATGCTAGCGGCTTGCGCCTATCGTCTAGTAGTAATATGCATCACTAAAACATAAATAAGGTAAAAATTAAGTGGATTCTTATGACTCAGTTCTATCGCACAATCTGGATTAGGAAGAAAAGCAACCATTCTAAATATCTTGTAGCCTTCTGTTTATAAGTGTGGTGCACAACACATCCATAAACAAGACTCTATGAGATACGGCTTGTAGACTCCCTAGGACAGAACTACTCTGATACCACTTTTGTCACACCCCGAGCCTGGGGTGAGACCGACATTCAGTGCCTCACCTATCTTTGTGTATCACTTGCGACTAAGAGACTCTGAACACGTAATGTCATACTTTGGCCATGGGCCCCATTACAAGATAATGTGCAATGCAAAATATAAAACTGAATAGATACTAATGCTGACTAAATGTCAACATAAAGTTACACCGGCAAGGCCGTCATAATTACTACCACTGACAAGCCAACAAAATATGCGTACAGGGCCTACAAGCCCAACATACTGCACTAACTGACAGGATATGTCTGCAAGCCTCTCCAGCTGGTACTATGATTGGAACAGGGTGCCGACCTACCCTTAACCTATATACATATATATACAGGATGTATACAAAACTCTAGACCCGACAACTCCGAGGGACGTGGAGCTTACTGATAAAGCTAAACTCGGGCAACACCTACTGAGGAGGTCTACCGTGTCTGTCTGTCTGAACCGGCATGCATGAAATGCAGCGCCCCAGAAAGGGACGTCAGTAAGAAATAATGTACCGAGTATGTAAGGCAATATACAGAAAGCTGAAACCGAACTGATAATTTGAACATATGCTTACCTGATGATACTGACTCAACTCTCTAAATATAGTAAGTAAAATAGTTGACCAGCTCTTTAAGGCTCGGAATATATATATATATAGCTGCTCTGCCATAGTAGGCTCGCTCATAGGCCAGACTAGGCTCTGTATCTCGACCATATGGGCTCCCTCATAGGCGCTCGGCCACAGTAGGCTCGGTATATAACTTACCATCTGATCATAGGTTGCCCAATAGGGGCCTTCCCATCAATTATAGCTCGATGGTAATGAAAATACTATAACATTGTATATATAGACTCTCTGCTCTCTTGACTGGAAGAAGGAAATACTCAATTAAATATGAAGTCCCGATAAGGAGAATATTATCACTATTGATTGAGTAAGTTTTCATTTTCTTTTGGTCTGTCTGTACGAAGTAAAAGATGACACAATATAGAGAGAATCAATTGAAGGAACATGAATACATAGGAATTTTTCTGTCTCTTTAATAGATTAACTCCCAAAGTTCTGTTTAAATTTGTTATGGAACTCATGTATGAGAAAAATGACACTTTGCATCATATGATATTGGTATAAGCCAAACTTTTATAATGTCTGCTTATATGAGATCCATGGAACATATACACTATTATCAGAAACAGACTTACAAGATTAGGAAAATATACGTAAATTCCGGGATATGAATTTTTCTTGATGTCCCGTTATCAAACTTGTGTAATTATGAGATCATGAAAAATGAAGGAAGAGAGCAGCCTTAACATACATGGAGTAGAGAAAAATTTGTATGATGTTCTTTAAAAAGGTTACACCGTACTCCCTTAGAACCGCAAAATTTTACGTTGCTAAATCTTGTTGGAATCTTTTGGTTAAGAAGAATTGCTAACATTTCCTCCCTTCTAATTGTAATGCCTTGGTGTTAAGAATATTAAGAATTATTTTTTATATGATTGAAAATGTCTTCGAGAAGGAATTTTTGAAGAGTTATCACAATGATAACGTCTTTATCCCACTTTAATTGAAATCTCCTTGATAATGGAAAGTCTTGGAAAATGTAGTAAAGGTATAACTATATGCCACCTAATAAGAATTGAATTTTAGTCATTTCCTTAGGGTGTGGCTTACTACCACATGGGGATGGGGAAAAAATGTAATCTTTATCCACTTATTAGGTAATGTTCCGTTACCCGGTAATTAACCACTTACCAGTATAATTAAGAATTGTCTCAAATTACCTAAAATTCTACTTATTTTAAATACACTTTATACCTCTTACTATCACGGTCATATGGTACCTTGTATGGTACTAGTCCATAAATATCGGGTATTATCGTCCGGCCTGTATTTTATCCCAAATCGACAACCTTCAAGAAATTCATTTTCTTTAATTCATGTACCCTTTCCTATATGACACTTACTTCTTGCTTGGTATAAATAGCATAAATATGCTAAGCTCAAGATAATCTCATTCCCGGTTTATGTCAATTAACTGAAGACGAAACTTTAACGTTCGAAAAACGCGAGATGTAACATAAGAAGCCCTGAAATCCATAATGCAAGCGCAAAGCATATCCTCTAATATTTGAAGGGTGCGTTCGGACTGTCCGTCCGTCTGGGGGTGAAATTCTGTACTCAACTCAATGCGTGTACCTAACTCACGTTGTATGGGCCTCCATAAGTGCGACCTGAACTGCGTATCCCAATTTGAAATTATGGACACCGACACACTATGAAGAAGAACGATCTCGCGGATATAGATCTCAACCAACCGTTCTGAAGAATAGGTAACTGCTACTAGAATGAAATGTGTCGACTTGGTCAACCTGTCCACAATGACCCTTACCGCGTCGAATTTCTTCGAAGTCTATGGGAGCCCGACAACAAAATCCATGGTAATACGCTCCCACTTCCACTTGGGAATCTCAAGCTTCTAATGCAAACCGTCAGGCCTCTAATGCTCATACTTTACTTGTTGACAATTCATACATTGAGCCACATATTCAACTATGTCCTTCTTCATTCTTCTCCACAAGGAATGCAGCCTCAAGTCCTAATACATCTTGGCGGCACCTGGATGAATGGAATACCGCGAACTATGGGCCTCCTCAAGAATCAAATCACAAATCCCATCCATATTGGGTACACACATCTGACCTGCATCCGCAACACCCCATCATCCCTAATAGTAACCTGCTTGGCACCACCTTACCGCACCGTGTCCTTAAGGACAAGCATATGGGGGTCATCATATTGACGCTCTCTGATGCGCTCATACAAAGAAGACCGAGAGATCGTGCAAGCAAGGACACGATTGGGCTCCGAAATATCTAACCTCACGAACTGATTTTCCACTGAACATCTGATGCTAGAGGCCTCTCACAAATTGGAATATACGCAAGGCTACCCATACTGGAAGCCTTTCTACTCAATGCAACGGCCACCACATTGGCCTTCCCAGGTTGATACAACAATGGTAATATCATATTCTTTCAATAGTTCAAACCACCTCCACTACTTCAAGTTGAGATCCTTCTGCTTGAAAAGATATTGTAAACGACATTGATCCGTGAATCTCACACGACACGCCGTAGAGGTAATGCCTCCAAACCATTAGTGGATGAATAATGGCTGCTAACTCTAAGTCATGAACATGGAAATTCTTCTCATGAACCTTCAATTGTCGCGACACATATGCAATCACCCTGCTATCCTACATC
The DNA here is from genome assembly GCA_005239505.1 of Nicotiana paniculata. Lineage (NCBI taxonomy): Eukaryota > Viridiplantae > Streptophyta > Magnoliopsida > Solanales > Solanaceae > Nicotiana > Nicotiana paniculata. The sequence continues at coordinate 80,882 of ML359967.1, read as the reverse complement.
AATACTGCATCGAGCCCAATACGTGATACATCACAATACATCGTGTAGAATCCTGAACCTGTGGGCAACACCAACACTGGCACCGTAGTCAAAGCAGTCTTGAGCTTCTAAAGCTCATCTCACACTCATCAGACCACCTAAATGGGGCACCTTTTTGGGTCAATCTAGTCAATGGGGCTGCTATGGATGAAAACCCCTCCACGAACCGGCGATAATAACCCGCCAAACCCAAGAAACTCTGAATATCTATAGCTGAAGTAGGCCTAGGCCAGTTTTGAACCGCCTCAATCTTCGTAAGATCCACTTTAATGCCCTCGGCCAATATAACATGCCCCAAAAAGGCAACCGAGTCCAACCAAAACTAATACTTTGAAAACTTGGTATATAACTGACTATCTCTTAGAGTCAGAAGTACAACTCAAAGATGATCTTATGCTCCTCTCGACTGCAGGAGTAGATCAAGATATCATCAATGACTACAATCACAAAGAATCCAAATAGGTCTTAAATACCCAATTCATCAAATCCATAAATGTTGCTGGAGCATTTTTCAACCCAAATGACATCACTAGGAACTCATAATTACCATACCGAGTCCGACAAGTTGTCTTAGGGACATCCTATGCCATAATATTCAGCTGATGGTAGCCAGACCTCATATCGAACTTCGAAAACACTTTGGCACCCTGAAGATGGTCAAATAAGTCATAAATACACGGCAACGGATACTTGTTCTTGATTGTGACTTTGTTCAAATGTCGATATTATATACACATCCTCATCAAACCATATTTCTTCTTCACGAACAACACGTGCGTACCCCAAGGTGAGACACTAGTTTTAATGAATCCTTTGCCGAGCAAATCTTGTAACTTCTTCTTCAAGCTTTTCTCAGGCGGGGTCATAAAGTATGGTGGAATAGAAATGGGCTAACTACCCGAAGCCAAATTAATACAAAAATCAATATCTCTATCGGGTGGCTTCCTTGGCAGATCTGTAGTAAAAACCTCTAGAAACTCACGCACAACTAGTACCGAATCAATGGAAGGAACCTCTGCACTAGAATCATGAATATAGGCCAAATAAGCTAAACATCCCTTCTCGACCATACGACGAGCCTTCACAAAAGAAATAACCCCACTGCTAGAGTGACCAGGAGTCCCTCTCCCCTCTAATCGAGGTAACCCCGACATGGCTAAGGTCAGCGTCTTGGCGTGACAGTCCAATATAGCACTATACGGTGATAACCAATCCATGCCCAAAATAACATTAAAGTTCATCATATCAAGAAGCAGGAGATCTACACTAGTCTCAAGACGCCCAATTTTAATCACACACAAGTGATAGACACGATCTACGACAATAGTCTCCCAGAGGCATGGACATATACATAGGAGCACTCAAAGAGTCACAAGGAATAACCAGATATGAAGCAAAATAGGATGAAGCATATGAATAAGTAGAGCTCAGATCAAATAGAACTGAAGCATCTCTATCGCAAACTGGAACGATACTTGTGATAACAACGTCAGATGACTCAGCCTCAGGTCTAGTTTGGAATGCATAAAAATGAGGCTGGGCCCCACCACCCTGACCTCCACCTCTCGGACGGCCTCTAGCTAGTTGGACCTTTCCTCTAAATGATGTACCACTGAAACCACCGGAATGACGAGGCCTCTTATAAGACATTGGCCACCTCTCTTGACCACGAACCATCTCGATCCATCTAGCAATATCTACAGCCTGATACTGAAGGTGAGCGCATCAATGAATCTCCTCACTCTCTCCCTCTTAGTAGGGAGTAAAACAATGGCATGGCGAGCTAGGTCCACAAATCGAGTCTCATACTAGGTGACGACCATGCCACCTTACTGAAGGCACTCAAACTGAATGTGACACTCTTCTTTTAGAGTGAAAGGAACGAACTTCCCCAAATAGCTCCGAAAACAAATCCCAGGTAAGTGCAGGCGAACTAGCTAGTCTAGTCAATACATAATGTCTCCACCATCTCTTTGCAGAGCCGGTCATTTGGAACATTGCAAAGTCGACCACATTGGTCTCAACAATACCCATGTTGTGCAACACCTTGTGGAAATTGTCCAAGTAATCCTATGGGTCCTCGGAAGGCGCACCGCTGAAATGAACAGGAAAGATCTTAGTAAACTTATCCAACCTCAACAAGGCCTCAGAAGCTATAGCGGGCCTATCCCCAGCCTGTGCCGCAACAACCAGCTGAACTATCCTAATTGGCTGCGCTGTTAGAGTCTGATATAGGAGAGTCACCTACTCCGAGGTATGAGTAGCGGCAGTCTATGCTCCTCTTCCAGCCTCAGAGATGGTTGGTGCCACCGAAAATGCATCGGTCTGGGCCACACTCTCCATAAGGCCCACCAAGTGGACTGGAGCGTCTTGAAGAACTGGGTGGCTATCGATCCCTCCGGGACCTGAGCTGGTCCGATGGGTATGGTCTAAGTTGGGACCTCCTTCTCATGATCAATCTGAGGCTCCACTGCGGGTGAACTGCTCGAGCTCTAGGCTGAGCTCTGCCTCTACCTCGGCCTCTGCCCCTAGTAGTAGCTGCCACAGGGGGCTCAGGCTCTTGTCCGACTGCAGATGTCGTGCGTGTTCTCACCATATGCGAGAGAACAATAATAGAATAGTTGAAGCATCAACTCTAGAATGAAATCACACGACAGAGAAGGAAATAAGTGAAATCTTTTTCTTCCTAAAACTCCATAGCCTCTGGAAGATAAGTACAGACATCTCCATACCGATCCTCCAGACACTACTAAGCTGGCTCATGACTCGTGAGACCTAGGCAACCTAGTGCTCTGATACCAACTTTTTCACGACCCAGAATCCCAACCTCGGGGTCATGATTGCGCCTAACGTGTACTTGCTAGGCAAGCCGACCTGAACAGAGAATTTACTGATTTTTAACAATTTATTAACAATGGAAACGATAAAAGTATGAAGTATAGTATAATAATACTGAATAGCGAGTCTAAACATAACCCAGAAACTGGTGTCACGAGTACATGTTCATCTACAGTTCTACAAACATGAATAAAATAGACTATTTTGAAACCTACGAAAACAACAAAGATATGAGGGAAGGGGACTTCAGGGCTGCGAATGTTGCGTAGCTATACCTCGAGTCTCCGTCAACAATTGGATCCGAAAAAATCTACTGAAGGCCACTAGGACTAACTCCGGTATCTGCACACGAAGTGCATAGCATAGTATAAGTACAACCGACCCCATATACTCTGTAAGGGCCGAGCCTAACCTTGACAAAGTAATGACGAGAGTTAAAAGGCCTCTTACAATAACTTGTATGCAGTAAAAATAATAATAATAATATGGAAGGAAAAATGAAAGTAAGGCAGTTAATTTATAAAAATAAACTCAAAGCTCACAATTAGGGAGCCCAGAATAACATACCTCGTAATTTCATATAAAAAGAAAACTAACACAATAACAACAACTAGTACAACTCGCACAATCCGTTGCGGCGCGCAACCGGATCCCACCATACACAAAAAAAACTCACTTATTTCACCATAACATCATTTATCAATATCAAGAATCACGTATACAATATGTTGCGCCATGCAACCCGATACCACCATATCATCATAATCGATGTCACAATCCCCCATTATTACACCATATCATCATTTATCAATATCAAAATCCTCCCTTATTCCACCATTTCCATTTATTATCCTTCAATTACCATTGCGGCGCGCAACCCGATCCACAAATAATATCAATAAACCTAAACAATCCAATAATTCAATTTACAAGGAATTTCTACAATCAAAGAGTATGAGTACAAGGGAGTACAAGGAAATATGAACCACGTAATAATCAAAGGAATGCAACAAATATTACAAAACATCAAGACAAGTAAAGTACGTGACAATTAAGGTGTGTAAGCAAAATAATTAAGGCAAGTAGCAATTAATCACACAGTCATGGAAAGGAAAAGCAATTCAATACAAGAATAATTAATGACAAGTAACAAATTACGACAAAGAAAGCAATTAAAGCATGTAACAATTAAGGCAGGGAATGAGATAATTCATGAAATACGAGAAAATATGGAAACAATTATTTTGACAGCGTATATACACTCGTTACCTTGCGTATACATCGTTTCATACATAATTCACATAACATGTAGTTCAATTGTTCCTAATTCCCACAAATCAAGGTTAGAGGCAACTCTTACCTCACTCCTCAATTAAATCAAAGCTCAATTGGCGCTTCTCCTAAAAATTCGCCGCCAAAACAATTGATCGAATTAATATCATCAAACAATGCTAGGGAAATCAATTACAATAGATAAATCTAAGATCTTTACACTTTTCCCAGAAAGTCAATAAAAGTCAACCCAGGGCTTGCCGGGTCAAAACCCAGGTCCAATGGTAGATTCCGGCTACCCATGACCCCACGAGTTTATATATGTGATTACTTTTAAAATTCGAGTTCAAATCGACTGTCAAAACTCAATTTCTTATTTTTCAAAAACTTGACAAGGTTTCACAATTTTTTACTTTGATTCAGATGATTTTGATATTAAATCGGGTATATATTGATGGAACATGATTAAAAATGGATTAGAATCACTTACCCAAAGTTTGTAGATGAAATTCCCTCTTCAAAATCACCTCCTACCAAGTCTAGGTTTCAAAATGAGAGAATATTTCCAAAAATTCCATCTCCCACCCCTTTTACCAGTTGCAGATGTCGGATTTGCGACACCGATGCGAACCCTTGCAATTTCATACCATGGCTCGCATTTGCAAACCCTGACAGCCTCATGAAACCTCGCATTTGCGAGAAAAGTCTTCGCAATTGAGAAGCTGGGAGTTTGGCGAATGCAAATAAATGTTCGCAATTGTGACTCAAGGCAGAATCTGGCAGACTTCGCAAATGCGAAGGGGATGTCGCAATTGCGACAACTGAGCCCCCATTATCACTTTCACAATTGTGATGCTAGCGCTCACAATTGTGATACATGAGCACCAGAAACACCAGTAGTCAAATTTCAGTTCAAAACTATTTTGGAACATGTCCGAAACTCATCGAAGCCCTCGGAGCTCCAACAAAATCATCCACACAAGTCATAAAACATCATACAAAATTGCTTGCATGATTGAAACACAAAAATAAGATCTAAGACTACAAATTGAACTCTAAAACACATGAATTTCAAAGTAAAGTTCTAGAATTTCTAAAATTATAACTAAACATATGAATCCTATCAAATAAACTCCAAATGTCACCAAATCTTGCAGACAAGTTCTAAATACCATAACAGACATATTCCAAGTCCAAAAATCAAAGTCCGAGTTGGATAGATAAAATTCAACTTACGGTCAAACCTTTCAACTTCAAATTGGGCTACCAAAATCAATTCTGTGCATACGCCCAAATTCAAAATCACGATACAAACCCATCGGGACCGTCAAAATTTTGACCTGGGTCCGTTTACACAAAATGTTGAGCATAGCCAACTCAAATCATTTTTAAGAAAAAATTTCACATTTTCTTCAATTTTTCACATAAAAACTATTCGGAACAAGACACGTACTATGCACGCAAATCGAGCAACACCAAACAGAGCTAGTTGTGGTCTCGAAACACGAAAATAAAAGTTAAAACTAAAAATGACCTATCGAGTCATGAATGCTAGTCTAGGAGATGACGCGGGCATTTCTTGCTTGATCATATATGTGCTTGTCACTTACAAATAAAATTTTTTTGTTGCTAGCCCCTTCGAGGCTATAGACCTTTTCTTTGGCACCCACATTACAAGTCGTATCCCGATTTGTTTGTATCTTGAGCTTGTTGAACCTTTACCTTCGAAAGCACTTAGTCACTAAAAGAAGTAAGGTGAGACTGGGAAGTATCTTTCGAGTTGAACCATGGAAGGTCCCATAAGGTGCACTGAGATAAAAAGATCACTAGCCGATGAACCCTAATGTATGGAGGGTGTGTACGAAAAACAATAAAAAGGGAAAAAAAGAAGAAATGAAAATTTCAAGGAAAAAAATACAAATAATGTTGATAGTCAAAAAAAATAACACACCTCCTAATATTACTAAATCGTGATAGTATGGATGTATAAGTGCTTATGTAACAACCCAGGGCACTAGTGATGTTGTCCGCTCTACACCTTAGCTCGCACGGGTTTAAAATGCGTCACCAGGGCCTAAGGTCTGTTTACTTATATACCCATCATATCTCCCGTGTTTTGTCAATGTGGGATTCGCCTAAGGTGTCACATACACCCCCTTGCGACTCATCGTCCTCGCTGAGTTTTTCCCCACCATCGTTCAAGGTTGCACGCGGAGTGGCTCTGATACCAACTTTGTCACAACCCAATTTAAGATCATGACCAGCACTTAGGAGCAAGTGCCCCTAAGTAAGCCTCACTAATATTTTGCAGAAAAACGGACAGAGTTTCCCCTATTTTCGGGACTATCCAAAAACTTCCCAGTCTCAAAATCAACTAGAAAACATCCTAAAATTAATCCAACCAACGATAACTTTATCTATTAACCAAAATAAGTCTCAACAATTAATAATCCACCCGTTAACAACCAGAAGTACTAATTTATCTCAAAATTTGATAAGAAAGTGCAATACTCATCATAAGTCTATAATAACAAAATAATACTCATGACACTAGAAGAATGATTACGGAGCGACTCTAAGAATTCAAAGAAAAGACCATAACGATTAATTCAACTCCTTGCCCACGCGAACAACTACGGGTCTTATCAAGAACTATCAACATGTTCACTCTAATTAACGAAATCCCCGCATGCGTCAACTGCTATCTCTGAAAAAAATAGTGGGGAGTGAGTTGCTAGCTCGGTGAGTAATAACAATTAACAGGAACCGTTTTATTGGGGACAAGTTAGAAAACATGCTAGTATATAAAACAGAATATATCATAAGAATGCCCTTTCTAAAACGGTAAATATAATCAGTTTATTCATGTGTTTCCTGTAACAGAAATCAATTTATCAAATCCATAATAAACTCAGTAAACACTTTCTCATAGAGAATAAATCTTTATGTTTGGGAGATTTCCAAGAAAGGATCATGTAATATGTATCACTGTGTGGACCCCTTCGTAAAAACAATCAAATATAACCGTAGATACCTACTCGAGGGAAACATGTAACTGTATGCTAGTTCTACCTTCCCACTAGCGAGGGTTGTAACTGCACTCGATATTCGATAAAAACAAGGTGCACCAGGTCTAACAAACCCGCCGTTAGCTCCGGGATCCTTCAAAATCTCCTCCCATTTATACTTTTTCTTGTAACCAGTAAATATTCATAAAAAAGCGTTTTCAAAAAAATAAAGGGCACATCAATTCTTATCAAATCATGTAAATTCATTTCGGTAATGGTAACCATATCTCAAGTAACACTAAAACGTGAACATTTTAAAAACGGTAAACATCTCCAGTAAACTATTCAGTACCATATCAAGTAAGGGACTTGTCCCACATTAAATTTCAAATATTCGGTAACACAATTTATTTTCAAAATAACGTATAAACCATGAAGGTTATGAAAATACAAATTGTGGTAAGATTACTACTCACAGTACTCGTGCCGAAATACCAAATTCTTCACCTCGATCAATTCATACAACTTCCTCCAAATAATCTATAATTACATAATACTGTTAATTTCCATATTTAGGCTAATTCATAGTTAATTTAGAATACCCAACCCTTGAGGTTTCATATTTGACTCTTAATTCACCGAATTATATTTACTCATAGAACTTGTATTTAGTATAATTTATTCCTCTAAAATTAGACCTATCAGTGCTTAAACCAAACCATTATAGCCTTACTGTCCATAAAATTCTTTTTTCAAAAAAAAACAAAATGATATTTAATCTGTTTGTACTTTGTGAAATCGCATAGATGCATTAAAATAATTCTACAAACGATAAGAAGAAGGTTACCCTCTTGAGCCGAAGGAGAATTGCTACTTTCAGATTCAACTCCTAGTTCTTCTTAAAGCCTCTATCCAAAGCTTTCTTCTTCTCCTCTTTTTTTCTCTTTCCCAATCATGGCTAACTGTTAAAGCCCCTCTTTCCAAACCCCTAATTTGATTCCTTAAGTAATAGATAAGGTTTTAGACTCNCCCCCCCCCAATCAAATTCCCGTCCCACGTTTTCTGGCACTTTAGTGATTTTGTCTTCTTTTGTTTTAGTGTTTTTGATGCTTTGTGGTCTAAGGGATTTTCTTATTTTTAAAATCCCTTTTGTTTGCCTTCGTACTTGACTAGATGGGCTAAGGCCCACTAATTGCATTCACTCTTTATTTTATTATTACTATTTTTTTTTTGTATTATAGTATTTGGTTGCTATTTATTTGTTTATTAAATATATTATTATTTTTTGCAAATTCCTTAACTACTCATTATTTGATAGGAGATATTACATCTTAATTGAAGAAAGGGCTATATTTTGTATGGTTTGTGGCGAGTGAATTGGTTGAGAAAAAAACATGCTTGATTCTTGTGTGTAGTGTATTAAAGTGCTTAGGAGGGTTAGTCACTATTCCTAAATGTATCCTTCTCGTCCTTAGACTACATTACAACCCATAAAGTCCTAATTGATCCTATACTTAAATAGCATAGATTAGTAGAGATGTATACTACGGGCAAGCTTATGTACGATCACGGGATGCACATATTTCTTTGTGAGGGTGAGCGACTTTTGTTCAATTATGTGATGCATTTAGTTTATGTTCAACATCATATTTGAATGTGTGGACTGTATCTATATTCTTTATCTTGTTTGTTGGTGAGAGCACATAATCTCATGACGGATTCGTAATGTTGTAAACTTCTCTTGTTGGGTGAGTGCGCGAGTTGAGGGTGCTTAGTGATACGAGTCGGCTCTTGAGGTAGGGCGGTTATGGGTAAGTTGTTTAAATTGGTTGAATTGAAATGTTTATACTTGGGCATGTGCAAAAGGGAAGAATGTGTATGTTGATGTGTACGTTGTTGGGTATAGTTATAGTTCGATTGTTCGAGGGCGAGCAAGAGTTCAAGTGTATGGTCTTGATATTTGCCTTAAAGTATGTATATTTATATGCATATTGCCTCGCATTTTACTCATGCTTCATAATTTTTGGACAGTGTAGTGCCCAGGGTAGCGTGGGGCGCTACCTGTGGCGCAGTTTCCAGAAGTGCCGAAATTCCCAATGCCAGGGCTAGCGCCCCACGCTACCCTGGGCGCTCGGTGACAGGAAGTTGTCCTACTTCCCCCTGGACAAGGTTATTTCGACCCAAGATGACCTAACTCGTATAAAAGCAGGTCTTAACCTATTTTGGAGGGGGAGACGCCACTTTGAGAGCACAACACAAGTACAAAACATTCGGGATCACGGAATTCATCAATTCTTCCATCCTTCATCTAGTATTCATAGCTTTTGTGTTTAAAACAATAGTTTTATTATTGTCATGAACATCAGTGGCTAAGAACCTCATAGTTTGATTATTGTCAGGAACGTGATTATTCTAGGGTTGTGGGTCGTGTTTGACTATTAAAATTTGAAGGTTGATTGTGTTGCTTGACTTTATCATATTAATTTGTATATTCAATCTTGTACTTAATTATTCTATTGAGTAGCGAACAATAGAGTACTATCTATGAATTTATAGTTGAACTCGAAAGTGGAAACTATAGATTGCATACAGGACTGAATAGAGTAAGTTCTTGAATCCGGCATCGGAGGATGGGTTTGAAATTAGGATAGACATATTCTTGTTTCCTAACTTGGTTATTTTTGCAGGAAATATACATGCATTCTTGTCAAGTTTGATTCTATAGACACATAGTCTTAGGTTGGCTTAAATCGGCGAGCAGAGTGTCGAAAGAACTTCGCGAGCATAATAAACACTGCTAATCAATAGATTAGATAAGTCATCTACCTCAACCCGAAAAATGTTGTCACGACCCAATTTTCCCTCTGTTGGGTATCGTGACGACACCTAGTCTTAAGGACTAGGTAAGTACAAGTCATAAGCTTTACAGAAGTTTACACTATAACTCCTAAATATCAATGTTCAAAAATAAGTACAACAGTGTAAGAACAAAAATAAGATGGTGACTCCGAAACCCACGAACGTTGTAGCGGTTTTACCTTGAGTCTCCACAACAGCAACCGCGCTGCTAACTATCGATCGGCCGGCTATGCAAAACCTGGAATCTCCACAAAATGTGCAGAAGTGTAGTATGAGCACACCACAGCGGTGCCCAGTAAGTATCAAGACTAACCTCAGTGAAGTAGTGATCAGGACTAGTCAAGAAACCCATTGGTCTAATAAACTGAACAAGCATAAGTACAGGAAATAACGGAAGCATAACCTCTATCTATTATATACATAATATGGCTAACAACAGAACGACTACAATAAGGAAGTAAGACAAGTAAACAGCAACGGATCACCAAAATAATACACTGAGGGATGGACGGGAACACAACCCAAGTCCGAAAACCACCACACAATAAGGGCAAGTAGTAACTCAGCACTGCATTTGTATCCACATCAGGCCTTAGCCACAAATCCCAATAAAATGGTCAAAATATTCGAGTGTAAACTTTCACCCACAAGTTTTTACATTGAAAGCTTTAAGGTAAAATCCTTTTAATGGAAAATTCTTTTGAAATATACTTTCCCAAGAGATATCTCTCAAACATAGTTTTCTTCAAGATAAATGCTTTTTAAATATACTTTTCCAAAGAAAATGTCCTTCAAACATAGTTTTCTTCAACATAAACGCTTTTCAAATATACTTTTCCAAAGAAATGTCCTTCAAACATAGTTTTATTCAAGATAAATATTTTTCAATTGGGCTTTCCAAATAAATGTCTTCCAAACATAGATTCTTTAATAAAATCTACCGGGATCCCGTCCCGTAGTTCCAAATTTATCATACAATATAGAGGATCTGCTGGAATACGTCCGTATTCCCAAAGCAATATGCAGTGCTGGGGGATCTCCCGGAAAACGTCCATAGTCCCAAAGTAAGTAAAGGGGGATCTCCAGGAATACGTCCGTAGACCCAATTTAAATATCTAGTACAGGAGGATCTCTCGGAATACGTCTGTAGTCCCAATTTAAATATGCAGTCAAGGGGGATCTCCCGGAATACGTCTGTAGTCCCAATTTAATTATGCATTACATGGGGATCTCCCGGAATACGTCTCTAGTCCCAATTTAAATATGTAGCGCAATAAACAACAGTAATAGTTATAGCACGGTAGAAAACTTGTACATCACCACATCAAATACAAATCAACCATGACAACAATACAAGGTACGACAAATAAATCAATACAAGAGCTTCAATTTATAAAGAAATAGTAGAACATAGTTCACAAGGGATAATCACGGTAAAGAATGTTAAGTGTAAAGAGAACAGCTTAACTAGGAAAAACAGGATGTAGCAACGAATCCAAAATGTTCAAGCCAATAAATAGAAGCGAACACAAGTCAAAAAATACCAAGTAAGGACAAGTTGACTAAGATATAAGTTATGTAAACTCCTTATGAGGTCGAGCAATTATGAGAGATATTCAACAATTCAATTAAGGGTAAGCAGTAAAAGATACTCGTAACCCCAATCCAGGCTAAAAAATTATAGGATAGATAATACTAATAATTTTCATTAATTATAGGTAGTTTATGAAAATATAGCATGACGATAGAAGAGATAAGAACTTTGGTTAAGTCAAATCAGGTTCAAGTAGGCGGTAAGGGTGAATCCTAAAGAAATTATCTCTAATCAAAGCATGTAGAGGTGAAATTAGAAAATAAGAACTCAAGCGTATCGAGAACAACTTCATACAAGGTGAATATAAGGACCTAAGATCCCTAAAAGGCCAACCTTCTACTAATAAGTCTGAGCACGCACTCGTCACCTTGCGTACGCGGACTACAATCAACATAGAAGACTCAAATCCTAAGGGGTAATTCCCCCACACAAAGTTAGGCAAGATACTTACTTCAAAGACGACAACATGGTACTCTAAAATGGAATTCTCGGGTGAAAAGTCCTCTGGACGTCTCAAAACCAACTAGAACAACTTCAAAACAAACATAAAACTTATAAGGAACTATTTCGGATAATAAAGCTTCGATCTTTACAAAAATCTAAAAATTGACCCAAAAGTCGACCCCCAGGCCCGCACCTCGGAACCCGACAAATTTTACAAAATACGAATACCCATTCCAATATGAGTTCAACCAAACAAAAATTAGCAAATTATGATACTATTTCGCCCCTCAAATCATGAAATTTTGTTTTTGGGAATTTCTTCAAAAACCACTCTTTTCCCCAACTAAAGACACAATTTAAATGATAAAAATAAAGATTAAATCATCGAATACATTTAATTCTAGGTGAAGAACACTTACCCAATCGAATTTCTTAAAAAACCCATAAAGAATCACCCAAAACCGAGCTCTACAAGTCAAAATGTGATAAAAATGGTGAAACCCTCGATTTTGTAATATATTCTGTCTGCCCAGATTTTTGTGCATCGCGATCGCGAGTGAAAAGATGTGATCGCGTAGAAGAAAATAATTGTTGTTCAAAATTTTTCTATGTGATCGCGTATAAGGGGTAGGAAGACTTATGCGATCGCGTAAGGATCCAGGCGAACACGATGAACAAACGGGCAGGGGCTTATGCGATCGCGTGGTTAGTTATGCGAACGCACAGAAGAAATAACCAACAGACCCCCCCCCCCACCCAGTGCCTAATTTCTACTACACGAACGCAAGTGATGGAATTCAAACGCGAAGAGGAAGAAAACAGACCTTCGCGATCGCGTCTATACCTATGCGATCGCATAGAAGAAAACACCAGAAGACAAAACAGCGGTTTAAAAATAGGAGAAATTGATCTGTAGCCATCTCGGAACACACCTGAGGCCCCCGGGACCCCGTCTAAACACACGGACAAGTCATATAACCTAACACAGACTCGATCGAGGTCTCAAATCACATCAAACAATGACGAAGCGACGAATCACACCATAAATCGAACTTATGAACTTTTAAATCTTCAATCTTCTAAACTCGTGCCGAAACCTATAAATTCAACCCATAATGACGCCAAATTTTGCAGACAAGTCCTAATTCACATAATGGAGTTTCTCCAACTCTCGGAATCACATTCTCCCCCCCCCCCCCCTGATATCCCAAAAATTCAACTTTGGTCAAACTACTCCATTTTCCAAACTTCAAATTTTCCAACTTTCGCCGAATTGCTTCAAATTACTCTACGGGACTTCAAGTCCAAATCCGGACGCACGCCTAGCCTTGCATGCATAATTCATGTCTTTTTCCGAAAGGTTTTTATGTGAAAATTGACAAAAGTATGAAATTGTGCCTTAAAACTCATTTGTGTTGACTTCGGTCAACATTTTGAGCAAACGGAATCGGATCAGTTATTTTGTTGAGTTGGTACTTGTCGGAATTCCCCGAACCGAATTCGGAAGTCCCAAGCTTAAATTATCACCATTTATTGAAAACTAGAAGTTTAAAGCTTTAAAGAAATTCCAAGTTTGACCGTAGTTTGACTTTGTTGGTACCGAGTCCAGATTCTGGTTTCGGAACTTGGTATAAGTTTATTACAGTATTTATTACTTGTCTTCAAAAGTTTATGAAAAATGGAGTTGATTTGACGTGATTCGGATGTCCAGTTGAAAAGTTTCATTGAAAATTTTTGTTTTGGTGTCCGATTCGTAGTACTAGGTGTTATCTTGGTGTTTCCATAGCGCAAGCGAGTTCACATGATATTTTTGGACTTATGTACATGTTTGGTTTGGAGCCCCGAGGGCTCGGATGAGTTTCGGATAGGTTGCAGAGGTTTTAAACTTGGAAATTTCTAGTTTTCTTGACTGCTGTTGGTGTCTGATGAATCCTTCTTCGCGATCAGGAAGACACTCCTGCGATCGCGTAGGGTAGTTGGGAATAGGGTGGATTTTACTCTTTGCGAACGTGAAGAATCGGACGTGAACGTGAAGTGGGGGGGTTTCCCTTCGCGAACACGGACATCACATCACGAACGCATAGCTTTTAGGGACCTAGGGAGGGGATAGGTGATTTTCGCTACACGAACGTGAGAACTGGCTCGCAAACGTAAAATCCTTGGGGGAGAAGCCTTCATGAATGTGTGAGTAAACTCTCAAACGTTTAGGCCGTCTGCGCCGCTGTGTATCGCGAACACAGCGAGCCCTTCGCGAACGCAAAAAAAGCCTGACGCCCAGACCTTAAATATTTCCAAATACGGGATTTCACCCATATTTTACCATCCTTTCTTTAGAGCTCGTCTTAGAGGAGATTTGGAGGAGCAATTTCATAATCCTTTCATAGGTTAGTATACTTTAACTTAGTTTCTTCCATTTCCATTATCACCCATTAATTTCTAGCCTTCATCTTTATTCTTTCATGGTAGAAAATTTAGGATTTGGAAGAATTGGGGGGTTTTGCAAATTTTGGATTTAGACCTCAAATTGGGATTGAATTTCGAGACTAATTACATAATCGGGATCGGGGGTGAATGGGTAAATGGATTTTGGTTCGAATCTCGAGTTTTAACCAAGCGGGCCTGGGGTTGACTTTTGTTGATTTTTTGGGAAAAATGTAAAGATCTTAGCTTTATGTATTGTAATTGATTTCCCTAGCATTATTTGATGTTATTGAGTCGATTTTGGTTAGATTCGGTTGGTTCAGAGGCGGATTTTAGAGGAAAGGCCCCGTTAGAACTTTGATTTGCATGCGGAGCAAGGTACGTGTTGGGTTTAACCTTGATTTGAGGGAATTAGGAACCCTTGAGCTATGTGCTATGTGAAATTCATGTGTAGCAGCGTATATGCAAAGTGACGATAAAATACTTGTTTTACCTGCTTTCTCGTATTTTATTAATTATTTACTCCATGTGTTAACTGTTACATGCTTTAAATGCTTCCCATGCCTTTATTTGCTACTTGTCATTTATTATTCTCATTCCAAATATTTTGGATGCTCCCATGCTTTCATGATTGCTACATGACTTAATTGACTTACTTTTAACCTTTAGTTGTCATTTATTTGACTTATCTTATTGCTTTGTATCATTTATAGTGAATTCTTAATTTGGGATGAGATTTCCTTTCTAGTTCTGCTTCATATTCGTTAATCGTAGAGATTCTTGTGATTCGAGTTGTTAAATTGATTGCACTTATTGATTTATTTATATTGTACGGCTGGATCGGGTTGTGCACCGCAACATATGAAATAAGGGTGGATTGAGAAGGTGGAATAAGGGTGAATTTACATTGATACGGTGAGATCAGATTGCGCGCCGCAACAAGTGATATAAGAGTGGATTGATAAGGTGAAATAACGGTGAATTATGAAATTTAATCTGATTGTATGGTGAAATCGGGTTGCGTACCTCAAAATATATTTACTTATTATTATTTATATTTATATGGTGGAATAAGGGAGGATAGTGTTGTACAGTGGGATCGGGTTGCGCGCCGCAACAATCTATGTGTTTTTTATTTCTTCTCGTCTTGTGTTGGCTTCGGTATATTCGTACGAGACTCTAAGGATTGGTATTTCTGGTATCTACTTATTTTATTTGAAGATTGAGTTATTTTCATGAGTTTACTCCCTTATTTCATTTCCGTATTTTCCTTTCTTGTCATTATTTTATACTGAGTACAAGTTATTGTAAATGACCTGCCTTAGCATCGTCACTGCTTCGTCGAGGTTAGGCTTGAAACTTATAGAGTACATGGGGTCGGTTGTACTCATACTACACTCTGCACTTCTTGTGCAGATTTTGGAGTAGATCCCAACGATAGTCAGTAGATTGCTCGGGTTGACAATCTGTACGGAGACTTGAGGTACAGCTGCTCAATGTTCGTATGCCTAAAGTCCCCTTGTGCATCTTAGCTGTGTATTTTCTTTCAGACAACTTTACTTTCATTCAGACCCTTATCTGTATTATTCTAGTAGCTCGTGCACTTGTGACACCAGATTTGGGGTTGTATTTAGATATTTCAATTGTTATGGCTTTCCGCACTTTACTTTAGATTTATTTCAGTCATTTCGGTTTCTTTATTATTATTACATCTGAACAATTAAATAATGGATAAACTATTCTAACGTTGACTTTCCTAGCAAGTGAAATATTAGGCGCCATCACGGTCCCGAGCATGGGAATTTCAGGTCGTGACAAGTTGGTATTAGAGCACTAGGTTTCCTAGGTCTCACGAATCACAAGCAAGATTAGTAGAGTCTGGAGAATTAGTATGGAGACGTCTGTAATTATCTTCCAGAGGCTATGGAGTTTAGGAAAATGTCACTTCTTTATTACACTATCGTGCAATTTTATTCTATGATTGATGATTGAACCCTTTTATTCTTGTTTTTTCGTAGATGGCGAGAATACACACTACATCTACCGTCGGACAGGATCCATACCCCTCTATGGCAGCTACGACTAGGGGCAAAATTTGGGGCCGAGGTCGTGCTAGAGTCAGAGGCATAGCTCAGCCTAGAGCTTGAATAGCAGCACCTACAGTGGAGCCTTGGATGTATTTTGAGGAGAAGCAGGTTCCAGGTCAGACTGTTCCCGTCGGACCAGCTCAAGTTCCAGAGGGGTTCATAGTCACTCTAGTGTTTCAGGACGCTCTACTCTGTTTGTTGGGCCTTATGAAGAGTGTGGCACAGATCGGTACCTTTCTAGTGGAACCACCCGTCTCTCGGGCTGGGGAGGAGAAATGACTCCCTCTACTCACACTCCGGAGCAGGTGGCTCCCCAGTTTCAGACTTCAGCAGCCCCACTAGTTGGGGTAGTTCAGTCAGTTATTGCAGCACAGTCCAGTGATAGGTGCGCTTTGTCTTCTGAGACTATGTTGAGGTTGGATAAGTTCAACAAGATCGCTTGTTCATTTCAGTGGTGCACCTTCTGAGGACCCACATGATTTTCTAGATCGTTTCCATGAGGTGTTGCACAACATGGGTATAGTTCATACCAATAGGGTCGATTTTGCAGTATTTCAGAAGACTGGTTCCGCTCGGAGATGGTGGAGAGATAATATGTTAACTAGACCAGCTGGGTCGCCTGCACTTACCTTAGGATCAGTTCTCAAAGCTATTTCTAGAGAAGTTCATCCATGTGACCCTGAGAGAGGAGTATCACATGCAGTTTGAGCGTCTCCAGTAAGGTAGTATGACTATTACCCTGTATGAGATTCGTTTTGTGGACCTATCTCTCCATGCCATTATCTTGCTCCCTGCTGAGAAGGAGAGAGTGATGAGATTTATTGATGCGCTCACTTACACTATTAGACTTCAGATGGCCAAGGAGACTGGTAGTGATATTTCCTTTCAGACGGCCGTTGATATTGCCAGACGGATCAAGTTGGTTCGTGCTTAATAGAGGGGGCCGGTGTCAGACAACACACCTCGTTATTTCGGTAGTTTAAGTGGTGTTTCATATGGAGGTAGGGGTGTTTTTGGTAGAGTCCATCCTCCCAAGCCATTTTATTCAGCGCTTCAGGCATCTCACGGTGCTTCAGGAAGTATTGGTCCTTATGTGCTTTATTATGGCTAGCCAGCCTACAATGCACCATCAGCTCCTATCAGTGCGCCTCCGATTAAGAGCTATCACAGTGGTTATCCGGCCCTTTTGGGTTAGCTTCAATTTCAGCAGTCGTAGCAGCAGGATGGGTGTTTTGAGTGTGGTGGTATTGGACACATAAGGAGGTTTTATCCAAGATTATTAGGTGGCATGCCACGGTAGGGTTCTTGTTCCATGGTTCTAGCACCTGTTTCTCCACCGCTCGCTCAACCAGCTAAAGGCAGGGGTCAGCCACCCAGGGGTGGAGGTCACCGTTAGAGGTGGAGGTTAGGATGTTAGAGATGGAGTCCAGCCAGCTAGAGGCCGTCCTAGAGATGTAGTTTAGATTGGTGGGGCTCAGCCTCGATGTTATGCTTTCCCAGCTAGGCCTGAGCCTGAGTTATCTGACGATGTTATCACAGGTATTTTTCCAGTTTTCCATAGAGATGCTTCAGTTATATTTGATCCCGTCTCTACTTATTCCTATGTGTCATCCTATTTTGCTTTATATCTGGTTGTGCCTCGTGATTCTACTTTAATATTGTAGATTTTGATGTTATTTTGGGTGTGGATTGGATGTCACCTTATCATGCTATATTAGATTGTTAAGCAAAGATGGTGACCTTAGCTATGTCGGGGTTTCCTGGATTAGAGTGGAGAGGGACTCTTGTCCACTCTACCAGCAGAGTTATTTCTTACGTGAAGGCTCGACGCATAGTCGAGAAGAGATGTCTAGCTTATTTGGCCTATGTCGGTGATTCTAGTGTGGAGGTTCCTTCCATGGATTCAGTGCCAGTTGTATGTTAGTATTAAGAGGTGTTTCTTGTAGACTTGTCGGGGATTCCACCTAACAGGGATATTGATTTCTACATTTTGATTTGGCTCCGGGCACTCAACCTATTTCTGTTCTGCCATACTGTATGGCCTCGTCGGAGTTGAAGGGGTTGAAGGAACAGGTTCAAGACTTGCTTGATAAGGGCTTCATTAGACATAGTGTCTCGCCCTGGGGTGTGCCCGTGTTGTTCGTGAAGAAGAAGGATGGGTCGATGAGGATGTGTATAGACTATCGGTAGTTGAAGAAAGTCACTATCAAGAATAAGTATCCGTTGTCGAGGATAGACTATCGGATTGTACTTCAGACTCTAAGGGATAGCCAGTTATATGCCAAGTTTTCAAAGTGCGAGGTGTGGTTAGACTCAGTAGCCTTCTTGGGGCATGTTGTATTGACAGAGGGCATAAAGGTGGATCCTAAGAAGATTGATGCAGTTCAGAACTAGCCTATACCTACTTTAGTTATAGATATGCGGAGTTTCTTAGGTTTGGCGAGTTATTATCGTCGATTCTTGGAGGGGTTTTCATTTACAACAGCCCCATTGACTAGATGTACCTAGAAGGGTTCCCCGTTCAGATAGTCTAACGAGTGTGAGTTGAGATTTCATAAGCTCAAGAATACTTTGACTACGGTGTTAGTGTTGGTGTTGACTATCATTTCACGATCTTACACGGTGTATTGTGATACATCTCGTATTAGGCTCGGTGCAGTATTGATGCAGGATGGCAGGGTGATTGCATACGTGTCACGGAAGTTGAAGGTTCATGAGAAGAATTGCCTTGTTCATGACTTAGAGTTGGCAGCCATTGTTCATGCGCTGAAGTTTTGGAGGCACTATCTTTACGGCATGTCGTACGAGGTATTCGCGGACCATCGGAGTCTTCGGTATTTGTTCAAACAAAAGGATCTCAATTTAAGGATGATAAGTGGTTGGAGCTGCTGAAAGACTATGATATCACCATTTTGTATCATCCCGGGAAGGCCAATGCGGTGACCGATGCTTTGAGTAGAAAAGTTGTGAGTATGGGCATCCTTGCGTACATTCTAGGTGGTGAGATTCCGCTTGCTGCAGATTTTCAGGCTTTGGGAAATCTGTTTGTGAGGTTAGATGTTTCAAAGCCTAGTCTTGTGCTAGCTTGCACAGTCGCTCGGTCTTCCTTGTATGAGTGCATCAGAGAACGTCAGTATGATGATCCCTATTTGCTTGTCCTTAAGCACACGGTGGTTCCAAGCATGTTACTGTTGGAGATGATGGGGTTTTGAGGATGCAGGGTCATATTTGTATGCCCAATATGGATGGACTTCGAGAGTTGATTCTTGAGGAGGCCCATAGTTCCTGATATTCGATCCATCCAGGTGTCGCCAAGATGTATCAGGAATTGCGGAACAATTATTGGTGGAGGAGGATGAGGAAGGATATAGTTTCATATTCATCTCGGTGTCTAAATTGTCAGTAAGTAAAGTACGAGCATCAGAGACCTGGTGGTTTTCTTCAAAAGTTAGTGCTTCCTGACTGGAAGTGGGAGCGTATCATCATGGATTTTGTTGTTGGACTCCCACGGACTTAGAAGAAGTTCTACGTGGTATGGGTCATTGTGGACATGTTGACCAAGTCAGCACATTTCATTCCAGTGGCAGTTACCTATTATCCAGAGCGGTTAGCTAGGATCTACATCCGCGAGATCCTCTATCTTCACGGTGTGCCCGTGTCTATCATTTTTGATCGAGGTAAGCAGTTCACCCCGCACTTCTGAGAGTCGTAAAATGTGAGTTGGGCATGTAGGTTGAGTTGAGCACAACATTTCATCCCTAGATGGACAGACAATCCGAGCGCACTATTCAGTTATTGGAGGATATGTTTCGCACTTGCATTATGGATTTTGGGGGTTCTTGGGATCAATTGTTGCCGCTTGCGGAGTTTTCCTACAACAACAGCTACCAATCGAGCATTCAAATGGCTCCCTATGAGGCATTATACGGGAAACGATGTCGCTCGCCAGTTGGATGGTTCGTGCTAGGGGAGGCTCGGTTGTTGGGTACAGATTTAGTACATGATGCCTTGGATAAGGTCAAGATTACGCAGGATCAACTTTGCACCGCTCAGTCCAGACAGAAGAGTTATGCCGACCGTAGAGTTCATGATGTTGCATTCATGGTTGGAGAGAAGGTATTGCTCCGGGTTTCACCCATGAAGGGTGCGATAAGGTTCGAAAAGAAGGGAAAGTTGAGCCCTAGATATATCGGACCCTTTGAGATTCTTCAGAGAGTGGGTGAGGTGGCCTACAAGCTAGCATTGCCACCCAGTTTATCAGCAGTCCATCAAGTGTTCCATGTGTCCATACTCCGGAAGTAACACGGTGATCGATCCCATGTGTTAAATTTCTGCTCAATCCAATTGGACATGGATTTGACTTATGAGTAGGAGTCGGTGGCTATTATAGCCTGGCAGGTCCGACAGTTAAGGTCTAAGATTTATCCTTCAGTTCGAGTGCAGTGGAAAGTTCAGCCGATCGAGGCACCCACTTAAGAGTCCGAGTTGAACATGCGGAGTGGATATCCACACCTTCTTACCAGTCCAAGTACTTTTCTATGTCCGTTCGAGGATGAACGTTTGTTTTAGAGTTAGAGAATGTGATAGACCCGATAGGTCATTTATAGCTTTAACCCTAAATTCTATGTTCGGTACCTCTATTAGATTCGTTTAGCCACCCTTGATTTGCATGAGTTGTCCATATCTTTTTTCGGAAGGTTTTAATGTGAAATATGAAATCATGCCTTAAAACTCATTATATTGACTTCGGTCAACATTTTGAGAAAACGGAGCCGGATCACTATTTTGACGGTCCCGGTGGGTTTGTATCGTGATTTGGGACTTCAATGTATGCCCATAATAGAATTCGGAAGTTCCTAGCTTGAATTATCACCATTTGTTGTAAACTAGAAGTTTAAAGAATTAAAAAATTCCAAGTTTGATTGTAGATTGACTTTGTTGCTACCGGATCCGGATTATGGTTCCCTAACTTGGTATAAGTTCATTATTGTATTTATGACTTGTCTGCAAAATTTGGAGAAAAACGGAGATGATCCGACGTAATTCGGACGTCCGGTTAAAAAGTTTCATGTTCTTAAGTTTCATTAAAAATTTCCTTCATTGTGGTGTCTGATTCGTAGTTCTAGGTGTTATTTTGGTGTTTGATCATGCGAGTGAGTTCGTATGATGTTTTTGGACTTGTGTGCATGTTTGGTTTGGAGCCCCAAGGGCTCGAGTGAGTTTCGGATAGATTGCGAAGGTTTTGAACTTGGAAATTTCTGGTTCTCTTGAATTCTGCTGGTGTCTTATGAATCCTCCTTTGCGATCGCGAAGACACTCTCGCGATCGCGAAGGGTAGTTGGGACTGGGGTGGATTTCACTCTTCACAAACGTGAAGAGGAGAGGGGTTGCCCTTCGCAAACGCGGACAGCACATCGCGAATGCGTAGTCTTTGATGGACCTGGAGAGGGGGTAGGTGATTTGCTCTACGCGAACGTGAGCACTGGCTAGCAAACGGGAAGACCTGGGGAGGGGGGAAGCCTTCCCGAACGCGTGAGTAAACTCACGAACGCGTAGGCCATCTAGGCCGCTGTGTATCGCGAATACGGCAGGCCCTTCGCGAACGCGAAGAAATCCTGACTCCCAGACCTTAAATATTTCCAAACACGGGATTTCACCCATTTTTCACCATCTTTTCATTAGAGCTCGACGTAGAGGCAATTTGGAGGAGAAATTTCATCACCCTTTGATGGGTTAGTATTAATTATAGTGAATTCTTAATTTGGGACGAGATATCCTTTCTAGTTCTGCTTCATATTCGTTAATCGTAGAGATCTTGCGATTCGAGATGTTAAATTAATCGCACTTCTTGATTTATTTATATTGTACGGTGGGATCGGGTTGCCCACCGCAACAGGTGAAATAAGGGTAGATTGATAAGGTGGAATAAGGGTGAATTTGTATTGATACGGAGGGATCGGTTTACGCGTCGCAATACATGAACTAAGGGTGGATTTATTTGGTGAAATAAGGGTGAATTATGATATTGACTCTGATTATATGGTTGGACCAGGTTGAGCGCCGCAACATATGTTTACTTATTATTATTGATATTTATATGGAGGAATAAGGGAGGATAGTGTTGTACGGTGGGATAGGGTTGCGTGTCGCAATGGTCTATGTGTTTTCTATTCCTTATATTATTATTTTGTCTTTGGTATTTTCTTACGAGACTAAGGATTGGTATTTCTGGTATCTACTAGTTTTCTTTGAAGATTGAGTTATTTTCATGAGTTAACTGCCTTATCCTGTTTCCGTATTTTCCTTTCATATCATTATTTTATATTGCGTACAGGTTATTGTAAGTGACCCTCCTTATCCTCGTCACTACTTCGTCGAGGTTAGTCTCGGCACATACAGAGTACATGGGGTCGGTTGTACTCATACTACACTATGCACTTCTTGTGAAGTTTTTGGAGTCGGTCCCAGTGGCGGTCAGTAGATTGCTCGGATTGACTATCAGTAAGGAAACTTGAGGTACAGCTTCTCGGCGTTTGCAACCCTGAAGTCCCCTTCTACTTCCTCTTAGCAATGTCTTTTCTTTCAGACAGCTTTACTTTCATTCTGATCTTTATTTGTATTATTCTAGTAGCTCGTGCACATGTGACACCAGATTCGGGGTTGTATTTTGATATTTCAGTTGCTATGGATTTCTGCACTTTACTTTAGATTTATTTTAGTCATTTCGATTTCTTTATTATAATTAAATCTATACTGTTAAAAAAATGGATAAACTATTCTAACGTTGGCTTGCCTGGCAAGTAAAATATTAGGCGCCTTCATGGTCCTCAGTGTGAGAATTCCGGGTCGTGACAAACACTCATCTAATTTCCCACAAGCTCGTGTGGTACTAATCATAACATAAAAATCATCCATCAAATGCACACTATATCCTTGTGATAGTTGTGTCACCTTGTCTAAGTTATTCAAACATTGACTGTAGCGAATCCATTCTACATGATTTCAAGAAAACTCTTCATGAGAAACTCATAAGAGGTCATACAACCTCAAACCTCGAGTTTACATCCGTCTACAAGATGTTAGAATCTTCTCTATCCCATTGATGAACTATCAAAATACCATCGATACATCAATGTCATAAGACTATAGTTATCAACCGGGATGATGTTGAAGCATTAACCATTTTCCTCTACATCTCAAATTCTTCTTCTTATGTCCAAACTTTTCAAGTGTAGTCCTTAGTATCATAACACTTGTTACATAGTNATAACCCCCCCCCCCCCAGTATTCCTTAGACTGTAGAGGCACCCTCAGAATCGTCGAGAAACTAAATATGAACACTTAGATTTCTCTTACCTCATTGTACTACTACTCATATTTCTAGAAACATATCGGGCTAAAGAGTTCTAACATAATCTCACGCAAGTAAATCCCCCGAGCCTAAGCTGTGGTCTATATCTGGCCACATGTTCTTTAGACTAGCCTACCCATCGTGATGACCCGATAGGTTATTTTGAGTATTAGCCCTTAATTTCATATTTCGAGCCCTTTTTAGCTTTGTTTGATGGTTCTTGATTTGCGTGTATGGTCCATGTCACTATTTAAAAAGCTTTTATGAAAGAATTTGAAGAAAACATGAAATTCGACTTTAAAAATAGCTTGAGTTGACCACGGCCAAAATTTTGTGAAAATGACCTCGAATCGGTATTTTGACAATTTTGGTAGGCCTGTATCATGATATTGGACTTGGTCGTATGCCCAAAATTGAAATTGGAGGTCCCTAAATTGATTTGACTCATTTTGCCGAAAACTAGCATTTTGGAAAGTTGAAAAATTACTAAGTTTGACCGTAAGTTCACTTCTTAGCTAATGGGTTCAGATATTGATGTTGAAACTTGGAATAGGTCTGTATCGCTATTTGCAACTTGTCTGCAAAATTTGGTTCAATTTGGAATTGATTTGACATGATTCAGACGCTTAAATGCGATTTTAGTGTTCTTTAGTTTCACTTTGAAATTTCATTCGTTTTAAGGATTGATTCGAAGATTTAGATGTTAATTTGGAGATTCATTGCACGAGCAAATTCGTATGATGTAATTACACTTGTTTTCATGTTTGGTTTGGAGCGCGAGAGGCTCTGGTGAGTTTCGGACATGTTTCGAACGAGTTTGATAAATGTGAAGATAGATGGTGCACTCTGTTGCTGGTGTTCTGCTGCAGATCTCGCATTTGCGAGGTCTGGATGGCAATTGTGAGCCTTGATTTTGTGAACAGGTGTTCACATTTGCAAGCATGGGCTGGACTAGGTAACCTCGCACTTACGAGGAAGATGTTCTCATTTGCAAGCTATTAGAGGTCACATTTGTGATCTCAGAATCGCATTTGCGACTCAGTGTATTCTTGAGTCTGCTTTGCAATTGCGAAGATGCTGGTCGCATTTGCGAAGGGGGTCTTCGCATTTGCGATCATTATGCCACATTTGTGACTCATGTGTCTCTGAGGTAGGGTTCGCATTTACGACCCTTGTCTCGCATTTGCGGTGTTCGTAATTACGAACATGACATTACAAATGTGACACCTGCAACTGGGTAAACGAGGGGAAAAAAGGGACTTAGCTTATTTCTCACCATTTCTCAACCCTAAACACTGTAGAGGCGATTTTCCAATAGCCTTTATTCCTAAATTCATTGGTAAGTGACTCTAATCCATTTCTTTTTAATTGCCCATTATATTTCATGAGATTTCAATATCAAATTTAGGATTTTTATGGTAAAAATTAAGGATTTGGGCAGAATTAGGGATTTTTGTAAAATTGAGATTTAGACCTCGAATTGAAGTCGGATTTCGAAGCAAATCACATAACCGAGCTCGGGGTGAATGGGTAATCGGTTATGGTCAGGATCTCGGGTTTTGACCAAGCGAACTTGGGGTTGACTTTTGTTGAATTTTTAAAAAATGATCAAAATTGAACCTCTTTCACTTGTGGATAGTTTCTAAAACTTATTTTGAATCATTTGGTCAATAGTTTGCTAGATTTGGTTGGTTTGGAAGCTTGTTCAAAAGGAAAGGCTATGGTTGATTGATTGCTTGAGTTGTGGAGTGAGGTAACTGATAGGTCTAACCTTGATTTGAGGGAATTAGGAAACCTTGAACTACATGTTATGTGAATTATGTGGGAACGGCATATATACGAGTTGACGAGTTCATATACGCCGCTATGTTACTTGCTTCCATGTTTTGTTACTTCATAATATATCGTATTTCATGCCTTAATTGCTACATGCTTACTTGACTTCCATGCCATAATTGTTACTTGTCATTTGGTTTGCCTTGTATTAATTTTTCCATCCCTTCCATGATTCCATGCTTATTTGCTACTTGTATTTATTTGCTTTACTTGCATATCTAAATTGTCATAGGTCTTACTTGTCTTATAGTTTATTTGTTGCCTTCTATAACGTAGTTTCACTTGTATGAGATGTTAATTGGTAGATACCGATGAGTTGGTAAATTTGAGACATTCGAGTTATTAGAGATTCTTTGATTATTATGTGATTCTTCATTGCCTCGTACATTTACTCTCTTGATGTAGAAATTCTTGTAAATTTTGGTTGTTGAATTGCTATTATTGATTGACATTGTTTGAGGAGCGGGTTGCACGCCGCAACGGAAAAAGAAAGGTAATGAATTGAAATGGCGGAAGAAGGACGGATTATGATATTGACAGATGATGATACGGTGGGATCGAGTTGTGCGCCGCAGCGGATTGTATAAGTTGTATTTGTTTGTGACTCTTGGATTTGACTCAATATTTGAGATGAGTTTATAAGACTTGTTATTCTAGGCTCTCTGGTAATTGGATTTCGAATTCGTTTTTTCGAGTTAACTACTTTATTTCCATTTCCTGTTGCTACTGCTGCTACTGCTACTACTGCTACTGCTACTACTACTACTACTCCTACTGCTACTGCTGCTACTACTCCTACTGCTACTGCTGCTACTACTACTACTGCTACTGTTGCTACTACTACTGCTGCTACTGTTGCTACTACTACTGCTGCTACTACTACTGCTGCTACTACTACTGCTACTCCTACTACTCCTACTGCTACTACTACTGTTGCTGCTGCTACTGCTGCTGCTGCTGCTACTGCTACTACTACTACTGCTACTACTACTACTACTACTACTACTATTATTATTATTATTATGTATAGGTTATTGTAAGTGACCCGCCTTAGCCTCGTCACTACTTCATCGAGGTTAGGCTCGACACTTATAGAGTACATGTCGGTTGTACTCATACTACACTCTGCACTTCTTGTGCAGATACCGGGGTTGGTCCTAGCAGCTGAGTGAGATTTGCTCGGATCTAGCTATCAATGGAGACTTGAGGAATAGTTGCACGGCGTCCGCAGTCATGAAGTCCCCTTATATCATCTTAATTGTTTATTTTGATTCATACAAGTATATTTTTATTCAGATAATTAGTTGTCGTACTCTAGACGCTCATGTATTCGTGACACCAGTTCTGGGATGTATTTGGATTACATCATTTATTAGTTATCACCTTATTTCATACTATTCAGTTTTATTGTAGTCATTTGATCTAAATTTTGTTTTAAAATGGTTAATGAATATAGCTAACGTTTTGCCTAGAAAGTGAAATGTTAGGCGTCATCACAGTCTCGAGGGTGGCAATTCCGGATTGTGACACCATATATCACAGGAAAACATCTCACACCTCCATCTACGACATCATCGTAAGCCACTATTGCCCAGGATGAGAATGAGTTTCACCGAAAAGATAAGAAAAAACATCACAATTCCTTCTTCTGGTAATAGAATGAAGAGTGAATGAAACAAGGGAATATTTTCCTAAATGATTCTATAGCCTCTCGCTATAGACGTGGATCTCTACATATCAATAAACAAGATTCTACTAAGACACAGCTTATGACTCGTAAGACCTATGAACTTAGTGCTTCGATACCATTTTTACGACTTAAATCATGCATGGTCGTGATGGCACCTAACCTAATCTATTAGGCAAATCAATCAATCATAATTATAACCAATGTGGAATTTTATCATATATTTAATGAAGTAAAAATACGAAATTTACAGTATCTACCCCCAAGAGTTGGTGCACAAGTCCTGAGTAACTAAGAATGAGAGTAAAATGCAGATATGAAAATACAACATTTGTTCGAAATATACAAAATAGATATAAAAGTCCTAAACTACCGTGAACAAAATAGTAGACTGCAACTGGAACATTGGTACATTTCCAATTCTTTCTCTCGAATTGCGCATCATATCAACTCTAATATTTGCACACAAGGTGCAGAAGTGTATTATGAGTATATCTATAAAATACTAAGTATCAAGACTTGCCTCAACAAAGTATTGGTGATGTTTTCAAAAGATATTCACTTTACATAACAATACTCTTGTGTGTATCCTTTGGCCACCAATCTAGCCTTCAACCCCTCAACAGCTCCATCAGCCGGTATATGTGAAAAAGGGTGACGAACTCATTTTTATTCGGTCATAGGTTAGTCCAAAGAACGAGAGTCGATATTCAACTCATATACATAATAGTAACGAGAAGAAAGCATAAAAACTTCATATAAGGATATGCACAGATAGAACATATAGTGTGAAACACCTTATCTCAACTAAGCAAGTCCATTATAGGTAACAAATGTGTCAAAAAGCTTATACAGATGATGTGCATGAATACAACATATAAGAATGCATGAATATGCATAAACGATCCCTTAAGATAAAATAAATTTTTCACCTTTATTCTCAAACTCATCATTTGGTATCATAATCAAACCACAATTTTGTCGGTCTCCGAACCTGTTCGCACATTATCTGAGGGTTTTCAGTGTATAGTAACGCTAATGGGACAGATCCATATCCATATATTAATAAAAATGTGATCTCACACGCCCAAACAGGAACATGAAATAATCATGTCCAAATTGATACCTCAATAGGAACATGTAATGACATGCCCAGACTAGTACCTCAACAAGAATATATAATGACATGCCTAAACTGATAACCCAACATGACCATGACATGCCCAAACTAATATCTAAATGAGACAATGCACATGCCCAACAACTCAACTCTTGTCATAACAATCTCAAATAAGTGAAAAATACAAAGTTATTCTCTAATAAGAAGCATATAAGAAATAGTGTAGGACTATACAGTTCTATTATGTAATGAGGTACATGAAATCCATAATATTAAACTAGAATGTGCAGAATGCCTATAATAATCTTCGAGCATGAATAAATTCTCAAATCTTCATACAACAACTAGTCATGACATACAATATCCGATCATATTAAACTAGCATATGAGAGTTGCTTATAACATGATACTAACATGTGAAGATGAACATATAGTCATGACACAAGTAAGTCAAATATAACATATGAAATGAAGTATATACCAAACAAGATACTAAAAAAACTAACAACTACCCCGAGCATGGATAAACCTAGGTAGCATTTCGCAAACAAGTCCATTTATGAAAAGTTTTCTCAAGTCGAGGTTAAGTAAGATACTTACTTTTTCCTGAGCTACCTCTATTCTTTAAAATCTGCTTTCTTGTAATACATCATACGAGCCCTCTCTAGCCCAAATAATATTCTACAATATCTGATAAAGTCATAGTGCTCAATTCAGTAAGCAAAAGAATGGGTTTTAGACAAAGTTAACGAAAGTCAACAAAAATCAACTCGAGCATACATGGTCAAACTCCAAAACCAAGTCAAATTCTATTAATCCATAAATCTCACGAGTCCAAATCTATGCTAAGATTTCCAATCTAAGGTCATTTAGAGATTCAAATCATCAATTAGGTGATTCAAGGTTTTCTCCAAATTACCTCTTGATTTCACCTTAAACCCTTGTTTCTAAGATGAAATTGAGGATTAACTCATGATATAATGACAGATATGAGTTAGAATAACTTACTCCAACATTGTCGATAAAAAAATCCTTCAAAATTCTCCTCAATCGGAGCTCCCTAGCTTCAAAACTAGTAAAATAAACTTATCGTACGAAATAGGGACTTTTATACAAAAATATCTGAACCAACACTGATTTTGCCTGGCACGACGTGCCCCGAGTCACATGGGGAGGTGCGCCAATACTATATTTTTTGTCTGATGCTTTCAGTTATGACATCACTAACAACTTTTAGTAAAATAATTATAACTCTTTATACAAGTGTTCAAATAACTAATAGTTTAAACCAATAACAACTAGACACAATGTCACGACCCAAAATCCATAAGGTCGTGATGGCGTCGGACACCATTGTTAGGCAAGTCAATCATAAATAGTTAAGTTAAATTTCCTGTTTTAGCATTTTTAAAATCATTACCTTCCACTTTATTACATAATAAATGAACAAAATCCACTAAGTAAATACGACAGTTTAGTATTCCATTTTTATAAAATACATCCCAAACACATCCCAGAACCCGGTGTCACAAGTGCATGAGCAATTTCTAAGAATTTTACAAATTCTACAAAGCTTGTCCGAAATACAAATTGGACAAGGAATAAAAATGAGGATACCATACATAGAGGAAGACTCTGCCGACTGCGGGTCGTCTCCGAGTGATGCAACTCGTCTAAGACTTCAAGTCATCCATATTTCTATGAAGGTACCTGTGCAACGAAATGCACAGCAAGTGTAGCATGAGTACAAAAATAACGTGTACTCAATAAGTATCCCGCTTAACCTCAGAGAGGTAGTGACGAGAGGTTGACTTGCCACTCACTAAGGTCCGACAAAATAATTTAACAAGATATGATATCAGTAATAGGCATACGAGGATGATAAAAATAGTAAACAATAAAGATCACTGTAATTCAAATAAATACTGAAAGTAAATAAGCAATTACCACTTCATTTTCCCACAAATATCTTAAATATACAATTACTACTTCATTTTCCCCCAAATATCTTAAATAAACAATTGCTGCTTCATTATCCCCCAAATATCATGTAACTTCAAAATCCATGAAAATCAATAACAATTTAACATGCGCATACGGGATAAGGACAACCAGCTTGAGCCATTATAATAATCATGTATGTGCACTGCCGAGGGTCGAACGGCCTGAACCATAATATATATCTTTCAATCTCGTTGTAACGTACGGCCCGCTCCCATTAGAGTGGGGGAAGACTGAGCCCCGCCAGAATGAACAGGAGCTGGCTGACCTCCCCCTGACTGGCCTCCACCTCTAGGACGACCCCTGCCAACCTGTCCCCCACCTCTAGGTGGCCTGACGGCTGGTGCTGGACCCATAGGTTGATAATCCTGCTACACTGCTTTGCCCCGAAACCTGGGACAATGCCTCTTGATATGACCATGATCCCCACACTCATAATAACCTCCGGGTATCATAGCCTGCTGCCCCGAAAAGGAACCCTGAATGGCCGGAGAACAATGTGTACTCTCTGGCATAGCACTGAAGTAGGGACTGGGGAATCTCGGATAACTGGCATAACCACTGGGTGAACTTTGAATGGCTGGAGGGCGGTAGGAACGCTCTGGAATGGCGCTGAAATGATCCCTCGATGGGACACCTCGGGGAGGTGGTGGGGTGCTGAATATGGAGGCCTGCTGGGATGACCTCTACCGAACTGACCTCTATCCCTAACTGGGGCACCTCTGAAATCCTCGGAGAACCTGTCTCTCTTGTCCTGCTGACCCTGCTCTCTGCCTCTCGATCGATAGCCCTCAATCCGACGAGCTATTTCGACCACCAGCTGATAGGGAGTCCCTATCTCCACCTCTCGGGCCATGTTGACCCTAATATCGGAGTGCAGCCCTTCTACAAATCTCCGCAACCTCTCTGCATCAGTAGGCAATATCATAAGTGCGTGGCGAGACAACTCTTAGAATCTAGCCTCATAATATGTCACTGACATCTGTCCCTGCTCCAGCTGATCGAACTGATATCGCAGCTCTTCCCTCTCAGAGGGTGGGATATACCTGTCTACAAACATCTGGGTGAACTGCTCCCAGGTGATAGGAGGAGAATCTGATGGCCTGCTGAGAATATAGGACTGCCACCATCTGTGAGCTCTGCCCTCTACCTGGAAGGTAGTGAAGTCCACTCCATGGGACTCTAATATCCTCATATTGTGCAACCTGTCCCTGCACCTCTCAACAAAATCCTGGGCATCCTCGCCTCGCTCACCCCCAAATACTGGAGGGTGCAATCGAGTCCATCTATCCAATAACTTCTGCGGATCACCATCCACAGCTGGTCTGGGCCCAGGTGTTGCTGCTACAGGTTGGACCCCGCCCACGGGCAGTGTACCCAGGGTATGATGTAATGCTGCTGCCTGACCTGTAGCCTGGGCGGTAGGAGTCTGGGGCCCCCTCCCGCCTGAGATGTGGCAGGATCTGCTGGAAATAAACCAGCATGGGACATGGTATCCATAAACCGCATCATACGGCCCATGATCTCCTAGAAGCCTGGCGCCGTCATAAAGTCCACTGGAGCAGGACCTGCTAGGGGCACCTCACCCTGCTCCTCTATAGTAGGGTCCTCTGGTGGTGGTATGACTGGGATAGCTCAGGGACGCCCCCGTACCCTACCTCGGCCCGGTGCCCTCCCCCGGTCTCTACCACGGCCTTGAACAACGGGGGTAGCGGCCCCTCCCGGGTCTGGAACATCTAATGCACAGATCCTCACCATCTGTGAGAGAATAGAAGAATGGAATTTAGTAAGCCATTGACTGCATGATAGAATAAAAATAAGGAAAGGTTTTCCTAACACCCTATAGACTCCCGAAGATAAGTACAGACGTCTCCATACCGATCTGCAAGACTCTACTAGGTTTGCCTGTGACTTGTGAGACCTACATGAACCTAGTGCTTTGATACCATGTTATCACGACCCAAAATACTAACTCAGGTCGTGATGGCGCCCAACACCGGGGTTAGGCAAGCCCATACTTAAATTACTAAGGATATTTCCCATACTTGGTTAAACATCCCAACACGTGCCCAAGTTTTAAAGTTCAAAACATTAATTGAAAAAGATAGTAAGTCATTTTTAACCAAAAGCAGTCGTAAAGAGGAGTGAGCCAATATATATATATATTTATACAAACCCGCAAACCATAATAACCACTACGTGTGTGCCAAGAACTAGTGTCACAAGTCCTACGGGCATACTAACAGAATGTACAAAAGATATAATATACAGTCCCACTGTCTGAAAGGAATAGACGGTAAATAAGCAGAAGAAAACTCCATGGTGCTGCCGAGGATCGTCAGGAGAAGCATCTCACTGTGAAGTCAGGTCCAACTATGATCAGAATCGAGCTCCGGTCAGATAACCAGATGCACCAGCCTCAGAACCTGTACAATTAAGTACATAAGCGTAGCATGAGTACATAATCAAATTTTTACCCGATGAGTATCCCGCCTAACCTCGAAGAAGTAGTGATGAAAGGTCGATTTGACACTCACTAAGGTCCAACCAAATGATTAGCAAGATATAATATCAGTAATAGACATACAAGGATGATAAAAGCGGTAAACATTTAAAATAACAGTAATTCAAATAAATACCGGAAGTAAATATACAATTTCTACTTCATTATTCTTTTCTTTCCTTTAAAAAAAATATATCTGACCACTCAAAATCCATAAAATAATTCTTAACAATTTAACATGCACATACAGGATAGGGACAACCGGCATAAGCCATCATAATGATCATATATCTGCACTGCCGAGGGTCGAACGGCCCGAACCATAATATATATCTTTCAATTTTGCTGTGGCGTACGGCCCGCTCCCATGAGAGTGGGGGAAATAACACTCCGCTCGTGGAATCTAAATTGCGAAGCGGTCACATACACACACAATCCACACATTTATACTTTAATAATTACTTTTCATGATCAATTCCTTAAAATTACTTAAATTCCATGATCTCAGGGAAACAAGCCACATGTAACATTAATTCACTAACCATATAGTTCATTTCAAGGAAAACATAATGCATGGTGTAGGCCTAACTACCCGGACATAACAATAATAGTCGCTACGTACGGACTCTCATCACTTTGCCCGTACGTAGCCCCCACAAACATTAGCACATAGTCATTTAAAGCACCTAGGGGGACAGTTCCCTCTTACAAGGTTAGAAAGGAGACTCACCTCGTGTCGGGCCTACTCTCCGGGTCAAGAACGTGCCCGAAACTCCAAACTTGACACCCACGGACTCGAAACTAGCCAAATGTTATACAAACATATCAATATATATTCAAAGCATGGAAATCCTCCTACGACTTAGTCAAATTCATTATTCTTGAAGAAATCCTAAAACCCAACCCCGGCCCGCATGCTCGGATTCCAAACATTCTCGAAAGAAACACTCACCCATAGCCTAAGGATCATTAGTATACAATTTTTGTATGATTTTCCACTAATTAAGTAGTTAAATCCTACTAAGAATGCATGCATTAACCAACTTTAGGATATAATTTACTTACCTTTCAGTGGTTAGGTCGTGGAGCCTTTTTTCCAAGCTCTCAAGTGTTCTAATGGAGGAAGAAAATGAAGAAAATTGAAGAATCACGTATTTTAAAGAAACACATTGTTTGACGGTGGTTCCGCACCTACGGCTGAAGGACCGCACATGCGGTCTCGCGCCTGCGAGCAAAGGCTCGCACCTGCGGAAATGGACGAGGAAGCCTGGGCCCGCACCTCCGGAGAAGGGACCGCACCCGCGGCTCCGCTCCTATGAAACTTTGTCCGCACCTACGAAAAATGGGCTGCCCGCTCGGAGTCGCACTTGCGAGGCTGGGACCGCAGGAGCGGTCCCGCACCTACGACTGGGCAACCGCACCTGCGGTCACACCAGAACAGGTTCACCAGCAGCTATTTCAGCTGGTTTTTAGCCTCGTGTGTTGTCTGGGAGGCACCTGGGCCCACCCGAGCCCCCGTCCAAATATACTAATAAGTCCCAAATCATAATACGGTCTCACTCGAGCCTTCGGAACACCCAAAACAACGCTAAAACTCAAAATCACACCTCAGAACCCCTAGAACCAAACTTAGGAACTTTAAGTTTTCTTGACTTCGCTAACAACGTGCCTAACCGTCCTATACTACTCGGAATGACATTAAATTTTGCAGGCAAGTCATAAATGACATAACATAACTATTCCCGGTCTCGGAATTCCGTCCGGACCTCGATAACTCAAAAACACGTCCCAAACCATAATAGGAACCTAAGGAACTCCTATTTCAATAGTGGGCGCCGAAACGCTCCGGGGTCATCGAAAACCCATTCCGAACATACGCCTAAGTCCGAAATCATCGTATGAAGCTATCGGAACAGTCGAAACTCGATTCCGTGGTCGTTTACTCAAAATGTTGACCGAAGTCAAACTTGGCCTTAAAGGCCAATCTTAAGGAACCAAGTGTTCCTATAGCACCCTAAACACTTCCGAATCCCGGACAACCCGCCCCCGCAAGTCATAAATCACAATAAGCCACTATGGGAAGTTTCATTTAGGGGAACGGGGTCCGATAATGCAAAACGACCGGTCGGGTCGTTACACCGCTCCCATGAGAGTGGGGGAAATAACACTCCGCTCGCGGAATGTAAATTGCGAATCGGTCACACACAGTCATGCACAATCAACAGTCCACCCCGACTACATTGAGAAAACAAATACTCAAGTAAATGACAAATTTCTCTTTTAAAAGTCACAAAAATAGTATTTAAATCTTTCTTGAAATTCATTTGCCAAGTTTAATAATATTCAATAATATAACCTTATCAGGAATACAATTATCCACGGAGGAGTCAATTCTCTTTCTAAATGATTAAGAAAGGTAAAACCTAGCCTTCTTAGAAAATAGATTACAAATTCAATAGCATTATCAGTCTAATATTATTGGCAGGATCACATGTACAACACGTAAGGCATGCTAGTGGGTTCTAGACTACCCGAACATAAGCATAATAGTAGCTACGCACGGACCCTCGTCACTTCGTTCGTATGTAGCCCCCACAAATAGTAGCACATAATTACTTAGTTCACCTATGGTGACAATTCACCCTCACAAGGTTAGAAAGGAGACTTACCTCGCTCCGAAATTCCATAACCGGCTTCCAAGCCCTTCCGACGACTCCGATGGACACACAACGCCCCAAAACTATCCAAATAACGACAAACCAATGAAAATATACCCTAATATTTGCAAAAATTCAAATTATATAAATTTCCAAATCCGCTCAGGGAATTGACCAAAATGCCCTCGGGCCCACGTGCCCGAATTCCAAAATTTCTCGAAGATAAACTCTACCCATAGCTTTACTAGTACAAATATACAGTTTATCAAATATTCATGCTCAATTCGTGACTAAAATCCAAATTACCAAATTTCTAGGTCTTCCCTTAAAATCCCAATTTTTATACAAATTCTCATGTCTAATTCCATGTATAAACCTCGTATTTAACTTTAAAACATGAATAAATTACATACGAAGTAATGCATGATGAAAATCCCTCTTGAAGCTCCTCAAAGTCGTCCAAACCAAAGAAAAATGGGAGAAAATGAGCCAAGAATCTCGGTTTTAAAACATTCTACCCAGGCCTATTTTCACACCAGCGATCGAATCTTCGCATCTGCGCTCCCGGGGTGTACCCAAACTCCCGCACATGCGGCTTCCTCAGATCCAGCCAAATCTAGCACATGCGCCCCATTGTCCGCATCTGCGCCTTCGCAGGTGCGGGAAATACATGGCACATGCGCTCCCAGCCAAGCCGGCAAGATCTCGCACATGCGGCGCCAAAGCCGCACCTGTGGCGCAAGCCTCACAGGTGCGGTCGCACCAGATGACAGCAATCTCAGCATTTCTCCAAACTCCAAACTTGATCCGTTAACCACCCGGAATCCACCCGAGGCCCCCGGAACCCCATCCAATTACACCAACCTATTCCAAAACATAGTGCGGGCTTTCTTGAGGCCTCAAATCACATCAAACAACATCGAACCCACGAATCGCACCCAAATCCCAACTTTATGAACTTAGAAATTTCCAACTTCTACATCTGATGCCGAAACCTATCAAATCACGTCCGATTGACCCCAAATTTTGCACACAAGTCATACGACATTACGGACATGTTCCAACTTCCGGAATCACACTGCGACCCTGATATCAAAATTTCCACTTCCGATCGGATTTCTCAAAAACCTTCAATTTCCTATCTTTAGCCAAATGACTTCAAAATAACCTACGGACATCCGAATTCGCTTCCGATCGAGCTCCCAACTCCAGAATC
The DNA here is from genome assembly GCA_005239505.1 of Nicotiana paniculata. Lineage (NCBI taxonomy): Eukaryota > Viridiplantae > Streptophyta > Magnoliopsida > Solanales > Solanaceae > Nicotiana > Nicotiana paniculata. The sequence continues at coordinate 43,949 of ML359967.1, read as the reverse complement.
ACCATATGGAGCTATTGCCTAGCTCAGAATCCCAAACAGACATCAATAACACTGAAATGCACTTCAAGCCAAACTTAGGAAATTTCTTCTAAAATGTATCTTCCATAATATGCGCTGAAACGCTCCCGAGTTATCCAAAGCCCGATCCGGACATACGCCCAAATCTGAAATCATCGTACGAACCTGCTGGAACCTTCAAATCATTATTCGGAGGTCGTTTACTCAAAATTCCAACCTTAGTCAATTTCTCCAACTTAAGGCTGAAATGAGAATTGTTTTTTCAATTTAACTCTAAACTTCCCGAAATTCAATTCTGACCATGCCTACGAGTCATAATACCTGAAATGGAGCTGCTCATAACTTCAAACCGTTGAACGACGCGCTAGAGCTCAAAACGACCGGTCGGGTCATTACACTCAATGAACAATATCTATTATTTAGACATAATCCTCGAAATTTGTTATAGATTGGGAGAAATTCTCTTGTGAAATGAGGCCATATGCAAAAGGCCCCATTTTCAGCAATTTAAATCGTTTTCAAACCTGCTCCAAACGCGTTGAAACTCACTTGTGCCTCCGATACTCTTCCAATCCATCCACAGTACCCGAAATATCCTATATGAACTTGTCAAAATGCTCAAAAAACAAAGTGAAGTGCCACAACTTGAAGGGACACCTTAAGTTCCCTTAAACAACCTTAAAGTTCCAATATTTATTCAATAGTGTTGAAATTCTTCAGAGCTTCCTAGGTCCTAATCCAAATGTACGTACAAGTCCAAAATTATTATACAAATCTATTTTAAGCTTCAAACCATGAATCTAATCTCGCTAACCTAAATTATTGACCTTGGTCAATCCTATGAACTTTCAAGTTTCAAAGCAACCACCATGTTTACTAAAAGACTCTTGAACCCTAGAGGTCGAAATAACTCATACCCACAAGTCACAGATCATCGGGTGGATCTACAGTAAGTATCAAACAAAGAACAAGGTTCTAGAATTGATAATGGTCGATTGAGTTATTATAGCGTGTTATACAAAATATATTTAAAGATACTCTTTACAATTATTTTTTCTTAAATAACTAAATAATTTTAAATATTTAAAAAAAAATTGATGTTTCTCTAGTGCTTTTTAGAGATAGGGCAAAAGGGAGCGTCAGAAAATGTTTGTATTAAATTAAATATGAATATATGTCGTTCAACCAACAAGCCAACCAATTTTCCTACATGTTACGACCTGAAATCCCACCAAAGATCATGATGGCGTCTTACCCACTCGCTAGGCAAGACAACACAATTACAATCATAATTCCAAAGCAGATTAACCAAATCTTTAAATAAATTCATAATATAATAACAAGAAGAATTAATCTCAAACTAATAACATAGATAAACTATCTGCTATAGGTCTAAACATGACCACAGCTGTCTATATATCCCTAAACTGTGATGTCATAACTATCACAAGCATCTAACAAGATTATGTAGATAAATATAGTAACACTATCCGCCAGAAGGAAACAGGTAACACAATAGATAAGTCGAGACTCTAGGTGCTGCGAATCGGTCAAGTAGAGCAGCTCATTGGGAGGTCTCCACAAAGCTTCCCATTGTATCAGGTAATGCAACTAACACTAGCCTCAGAACATGCATAAAAATGTGCATAAGTGTAGTATGAGTAAAAACCACATTACTCAGTAAGTATCAAGTCTGGCCCCGAAGAAGTAGTAGAGAGGGGCCGACACCGACACTCAGTAACAGTCCAATAATCAGATGAATGTATAAATCAAATACGATAAAAGGCATGGTAGCATCCAATGAGTATGAAAACACAGTTCATATGGAATTTAGGCACGCTTTACAGATAGCAAATATCAAATAAGATATCAGCATCTCAATCCTCAAATAGGACATGACACATGTCAACAATACTTATATAAATTCAGTGCATGAGTCTAAGTAAATATACATATGCATGCTTAGGATCCCTTTCTCAACACCTCACAGCACATATCCATGTGCCTGACACAGGCTACGTATGAAACAAGCACCAAAAGAATCACGGGTGCCTACGCTCACAGGGCCCAAGGTAACATGTGTAATCGCCTGACTCCGGAGGGATGAATCCATATCCGATTCTTGTACATTTTATAATAACGATCAATAACCAACAATAAATATCCATTCAAATGCATTTAGTGCCAAAATCATCAACTTTTCTCAATAACCAACTCTTCGCTCATGCATATGTATATGAAATGATATAACAAAAGGGAATCAAACATGACGATAAAAACGCAAATAAAAGCTCATATGCCTAATCATGTAATTTAATTTATCAGAACGACTCAATAATCTATTTAAGCATGCACAAGTTTAATCATATTACTTAACATGATTCATCTAATTCATAGAAACCACCAAATCATGGAGCATATAAGACAAGTGTATGACTACGGACTTATAATAGATCTCAACAAGGCAAAATAATCCTTTATGCAAATTTCACAAGTCATAATCTTAGGCATGATCCTGAATCATGAATATAAATTATGACGTAGTCATAGAATAAATTCGAATATGGATAATAACTTCACATGATTCATGTCGATAATACAAAATACAGAAAAGGGCTTAAAGTACGCCTATCGTATGCTAAATGGTTTATAAAAAAGCCTCTGTCCATCTATCCGTCTGAAAATATATAGGACGTTAATTCTAATATCAAAATTACCCCCGCGACTTACAGCACTTCATGTGGGACTCTCATTAAATGATGTGGCATTTTTTTATTTGTCCACGTGACTCAGTGGGGCTGAAATTGTGTTTGGGTAAATTTCGATCCATTTAACCAATCTGATCCACGTTTTACCTTATACCCACTCTTTTAACCCTATATCCACATATTTTACTCTTCTTCTTCCCCAATTTAGAACCTAGGTCATCAGGTTTCTCATATGATATTTTTCCCCAAAATTTCTCTTTTTCAACTAATTAATTCTTGTCTTTTTCCTTCGAATCTTGTAGTTGGCAGTAAAAGTTCTGCCTTTATTGAATAACAAAAAATTCAAATGTATGAAAATTATGTCTCTTCTTGTTGTGCGTCATTGTGATTGTGGTTTAATTGCAAATCATTTTGTGGCTAAGACTCATTTGAATGGTGGTCATTGATTCTACAAATGCCCTCGCTTTCACGAGGAAGCTTCATGTGGCTTGTGGGAATAGTGGGAAGGAGAGATGCTACCACATGTGACGATGTTAATCCATAACTTGAATACTTCACTGAAGTCAGTGGAAGTTGAAAGAAATTATCTGAAGAAGATGGTGGCTAACTTGTAAGATGTTGTTTCTGCTGAAAGACTGAAAATGGAAAAAATAATGGAAATGATGGAGGGAATTAATTCAGCAAACTTATAAAAGGTCGTTGGGATGGAGGATAAACTACAAAATATGAAGTGGTTTATTGTGTTTTCTTGGGTTGTCTTTGTATTGGTGCTAGTTTTCAAGATGATGTAGTGTTAGTTAGGTTATTTCGTATTTCTGTCAATGTTGTAAGCTGCAAATGTTTATCGATTTGGTTCAAATATTGTAATTCTGCAGATGTTGTAATGCTGCATTTGTAATGGTTCTCTGTTGGTATCAAATGAAGTTTTTTACCATTCTATTCACTCTCATACAACATTTTGCATACACAGATAATCACTAAGTCAAATAGAATCATCTCTTATAGATAGACATGAAGAATAATGCCATTAATCGAGTAGCAAACATACATTATTTCAAGATTTAAGCCCAACAAAATATTGTTATTAGACAAGTAAATGTGTGACCTAAAACCTTGTACCACTGTCACAACATTTACTTGTCTAAAAATCTAGAACATGAACAAACATCATGTAGTCGAACAGTCATGCAAAAAAACAGATTTAAATGTATATTACATTCATCATTTATTGATACACTACTCCTCATTTCCCCTCCCTTTGCCACTTCTAGCTTTAAGTTTACCAATCTTTTTGTCTTTCACACCCAATAGTTGAGTTGTCGTCATTGCCTCTTTCCCTTTCCAGGTAGTTCTCTTTATGGAGTATGGCAGTTTTGTTGCTTGTGAGCTACCAGTGTGATCCCCTATAAATTGTATCTTCCTAGTCCTAGAGTTTTGTTGATTCTTATGCTGAAGTCTAGTCTTAATATCAGAGACAACCTTAGGCCTCAAAAATGGGTCAGCTTCTGCACCAGTCTGCTTGAATAAGCCTTCTTCTAGTATGAATATTTTGACTTTTCATCTTAGTTTCCTGGGTGTACTGGTTGGAGTGTTGACTTGGAATCTGAGTGTAGTGACTGGATTGCTGACTTGGCATTTAAGTGTACTAACTGGAGTGCTGACCGGATTGATGACTGGACAAGTGACTTGGTTGGCTAGCCTGACTTGGCATTTGTTGGTCTTGTGCTTTAAAACCCGGATTAGGGACCATGAAAAATTCTGTTTATTGGTCTTGAGTTGTCTAAGTGTGGTCTTTCACATTCTTGGACTGTAAGTATAACCAAATATATTGTAAGTATAAAAAACATATTGTAAGTATAAACAGTAGATTGTAAGTATACCTTATTTTCTAATAGACAAATTCTTTTATTATGGTTTGGCTTGACACAAAAATCACAAGTCATTTTATGACCCTTCCTAGATGTTACCATTCTCCTTGACTTTTCCTAGCCTCATCCTTCTCTCTTGAACTTTTCACTTTAGGTATACCAACCATATTTGCTAATGGTGGTGGTTGCATGACTTGGTGTGGCTCAACTTTCCAAAAAATTTCACCTCTAACACGTTGCAGTTTGTGCTGATACACCAACTGCCAAGCTTGTTCGGAATACCACTAGTGAATCTCAAGTATTGGGTCTTGTTTCTTATAGTTGAATTCTCTGATAGCATGAGCACAAGGGATTCCAAACAAGTCCCAAAGTTTGCATGTGCACCTTTGTTACTCCAGAATCACTGTGTGCCTGTGTAAGGCCCCGTAATTTTTTTCCTAAAAGTCGGGGTTCCGTGATGCTAGGGTAGGCATAGAGGTTAAAAAATAGTACAAATTCTTGCTCCCCGCAGTTTGGACATTTTGGATTGAACACTACGCAGGGGAGATGAACGAAAATATTTGCAGAAATGGGCATTTCTGCGGCCCATTATGCGGTCGCATAATCACTCTACGGGCCGAAAAATGGCCGCAGAGCGAAGCAGCTATTTGGGCCATTTTCTATGTCAGTTTTGCGGCCAGTTATGCGACCGCATAACCATTTCGCGGGTCACACTTTGGTCGCACAACCAGCCTTAGAATTTTTGCAGAATGAGGTTCTGCAGTGCATTATGCGATCGCAGAACATGTCTGCGGGCCGCATAACGGCCGCAGAGTGAAGCAAGTCAGCCAAGTTCTGAAGGCCATTTTTAACGGTCATTTCGTGGACCGCAGAATGATTATGCGGTCGCATATGGGACCGTAGATCCTATTCTTAGGCTTCATTTTTGGGTTTTTATAACTTGACACTACTTCGTTAAAACATATGTCGTATTCAATTTTGAGCAAATTTCTGATACTTCTAGAGTGAGAAAGAGTGCTTAGTGTGGGGGAGTAACCTTTAAACCTATTATCCGTCAATTCTTGCTCAATCATTGAGGATTCACAAATGGGGTCTTCATCCTAAAGGTAAGAATCTATATCCTAGCTCTCAATTTCAAAACATTAAAAAAAGGGGATAATTAGAAAGACAATTCTTGGGTGGGGGGTTGTTATCTTGCATGCATGTGTTATCAAAGAATGTAGGAAGTGTGATGACCAAGGGGTAATTTTATGAATAAAGACTCTATTCTAGGATTATTAGCCATAAAAGACTAATTATAATTACCTCGATTTGCGTGCGCAGTCCGGGCGTGAAACCGAAAAGCTTTTATGTGAAAATATAAGAAATAATGATTTTTAGAGTTAAAGTTTGATTTTAGTTGACTTGGGTCAACATTTTGAGTAAACGGACCCAGACTTGTGTTCCAATAATCCCGTGAGATCCGCAGTAAAATATGGGACTTGGGCGTATGCCCGGAATTGGATTACGAGGTCAATAGCCTTAGAAATCAATTTTTGAAAGAAATTGTTCTGCTGGATTCTTAATGAAATAAAGAAATGAATTAATGTTTGAAACCGTTGGTATCGAACCCATATTTTGGTTCCGGATCTTGATACATGTTTGTTATGATGTTTACATCCTATCTGTGAAATTTGGTGAGAAACAGAATTTATTTGACGTGATTCGGACGTCCGGTTGAGAAATAGTGAAAATTAAGTGTTTTTGAGAAAAATGATGAGTTTTGAGGTTAAATTCATAGTTTTGGGACGTTATTTTCATGATTTGATCACACGAGCAAGTCCGTATGATATTTTTAGACTTGCGTGCATGTTTGGTTTAGAGCCCCGAGGGCTCAGGTGAGTTTCGGGTACGCTTCGGGATATTTTTTTTACTTGTAAAATCTGCTGGTGCACCAGTTTCTGATGTGCCCGCACCTGCGAACCTTGGGCCGTAGGTGCGACGCAGGCCAGCTTCCCCTTTTACCGCAGATGCGGACTTCATGCGCAGAAGCGGATAATTGTCCGCAGGTGCAGCCCCAGTGGCCATTTCTCTTTTTCGCAGAAGCGGAAAAACTTCCGCACGTGCGCAAGCGCAGGTGCGACCCAAGCAACGCAGATGCGAGGGTCGGGCAGTGAGTTCATATTAATTATAACCCCAGCCTTTTTATTCTTATTTTTCACAAATGTAGAAGACCTAGGGAGATTTTCTCAAGGCTTTTTCTTCTAAAATCATAGGTAAGTGTTCAGTAACTCTTTTCTTTCAATTACCCAATGTGTTTCATTACTTTTCAATCCAAAATCAAGAATTTTCATGGTAGAAATTGAGGGTTTGGGTAGAATTAGGGAATTTTGTAAAAATGGGATTTTGACCTCGAATTGAGGTCGATTTTGAAACTAATGGAATATTCGGGCTCGAGGGTGAATGGGTAAACAGACTTTGGTCCGAACCCCGAGTTTGGACCAAGCAGACCCGGGGTCAGATTTTAACTTTTTTGAGAAAACTTAGGAAAATAATGATTTTTCTGTAAATTTAGTTCCTTTAGCATAAATTAATGATATTAAACTAATTATGATTAGATTCGAGCGGGTTAGAGGCAAATTCGAATGAAAAAGCGGTAATTGAGCAGTGAGTGGCCTGCGAGATTGAGGTAAGTGCTTGGTTTAACCTTGACTTGAGGGAATAGGAATCCCCACTTAAATGCTATGTGAATTCGCATGTGTTGGTGTATAGGTGAGGTGACGAGTATCTATACACCACCAAACTGTCTGTTAAACATAATCCCTTTCCCGGTTTTCAATTATTTGCTTCTGGGCTTAATTGTTTCATGATCATTGAGGTTTATATGTATATTCAGATTTTTAAATTTGTTGTTAAGCATTGCTTCAAGTATTTTGGAAGTGTTGGTTGTTCCTTTGGTTTTGTTGTGTTAGATAAGGATTGAGCTGGTTGCCAGTGTTATGATATGTATATAAATTCCGGTTGGCTTCGTTATGAAATGATAATTGATAAAGTTTATGAGTTTTACAGCTTCTGTTTACAATTGTTGATATAAAAATGTTGTGAAAGGCTTGGCCTGAATTGTGAAAGTTTTTTTATGAATAAACTGATATGATATGTCTGGTTGGAACGGGTTGCACGCTGCAGTTGAAAGATGGAAAAAAATTTGAAGAGTTGATTGTAGTTGATATTCTAAAAGAGTTATCCGAGTTGCTTTTATTTATTGTTGCAAGTTACTGGTTATCGAGTTTTTTATTATTATTTATTTCTTGTTTTATTATATATATATTGTTCACAGGTTATGTAGTTAATGCCCCGCCGTAGCCTCGTCACTACTTCGTCGAGGTTAGGCTCGGCACTTACTCAATACATGGGGTCGGTTGCACTGATACTACACTCTGCACTCTTTTGTGCAGATCCAGGTACCGGCCAAAGTTAGGAGATCTTGGTAGCTGCGCATTTTGTTCGAAAACACGAGGTAGATCTGCTGGCGTCCGCAGACTTCTGAGTCTTCTCCTATTCATTTATATATTGTTTTATTTTATTCGAAACAGAGATATATTTCTTTCAGCCCATTTATTTGTATTATTCTTTAGTAGTTCGTGAATTTGTGATACCAGACCCTGGGGTAGCTTTATAGTTATATATTTAGTTTGTGGTTCAGCTTAATTATTGCTCCTTATTATTATTCATGGAATTATTTAGTGGGAAACATTAGATTCGTATTTATTTTAAATTGTTTTATTATGTGTGAGTTAACTTTAAAAAGAAAATGGTTAATTAATTTCTAACATTGGCTTGCCTAACAAGTATTGTGTTAGGAGCCATCACGATCTCGTGGGTTGGGAATTTGGGTCGTGATAAGTTGGTATCAAAACACTAGGTTGCATAGGTCTTATAATTCACGAACAAGCTTGATAGAGTCTGAGGGATCGGTACGGAGACGTCTGTACTTATCCCACACAGGCTATGAAGTTAGGAACAAACTCAATTTTTATTTCTACTTTGTCGTGTGATCCTTGGTATCTCAAATACTGATTGAACTCTTCTACTCTCTCGCAGATGGCAAGAACACGTGCTTCTTCTTCCGCTGACCAACAATCCAGTTTTCCAGCAGCAGTGGCTCTTATTAGGGGTAGAGGCCGAGGCCACGTCACAGGCCGAGGCAAGGGCAGGACCCATCTCGTTACTCATACTACAGCCTCAGTTGCGGAGCCCCAGATTGATATTGATGGGGGGCTCCAACTGGACCAACTCAGGTTCCAGAGGGGTTTATTGCTACCCCGGTACTTCAAGATGCTTTGGTCAGATTAGTGGCCTTATGGAGAGTGTAGCCCAGACTGGCACACTCCATGTTGCAGCAGCCGCATCTGAGGATGGAGGAGGGGTCCAGACTCCTGTTACCCACACTCCTAATCATACTACTCCTCAGGTTCAGACCCCAGCAGCCAACACACTTGGGGTAATTCAGCCAGTTGCTCAAGCTCCGTCCGTTGATGGGGCAGCTATGTCCATCGATGCCTTGTGGATATTGGACAGGTTCATTAAGCTTTTCTTTGTTCACTTCAGTGGTGCTACTTCAGAGGATCTTCAGGAATATCTGGACAGATGTCATGAGGTTCTTTGTAAATGGGTATTTACGAGACCAATGGGGTCGACTTCGATGCGTTTTAGATGACTGGTTCTGCCAAGAAATGGTGAGGGATTATTTGTTGACTAGACCAGTTGGGTCGCCTGCTCTGACTTGGGATCAATTTTCTCACATCTTTTTGGAGAAATTTTTGCCTATCATTACCAGAGAAGAGAGGCGTCGTCAGTTTGAGCGCCTTCAGCAAGGTGGCATGACAGTTACCTAGTATGAGAATCATTTTTTGGATTTGGCTTGCCATGCTATTATTTTGTTGCCTGCTGAGAGAGAGAGAGGGTTAGGAGATTTATTGAGTGCCTTACCCAGCCCATCAGGTTGCAGATGGCTAAGGAGACAGGGACTGAGATTTCATTTCAGGAGGCGGCCAATGTGGCCAGGAGAGTTGAGACGGTTCTCGAGATGGGAGGTCAGGGGTCAGACAAGAGACCTCGCCATTCTGGTAGATTCAGCGATGCCTCATCTAGGGCGGAGATACTCAGGGTAGAGGCCATTCTTCCAGGCCATTTAATTCAGCACTTCAGAGGTCCCATGGTGCTTCAGGTGGTCGTGGCTCTTACTTGCCTTATTCCGATCAGTCAGCCCCTATCAGAGCACCTCCTCTTCAGAGTTATTATCACGATCAACCGGTTCATCAGGGTCAGCCTCAGTATCAGGATGGTTGTTATGAGTGTGGTGAGTATGGAAACATTCGGAAGTCTTGTCCAAAATTTTTGGGTAATCAGCCTCAATACTAGAATTCTCGTGCTATAGTTCTGGCACCAGTTGCAGCACCACCTACCCAGCTAGCCAGGGGTAGGGGTCAGGTAGTCATAGGTAGAGGTCAGAATGTTAGAGGTAGAGGTCAGCATTCTAGAGGTGGAGGCCAGCCCGCCAGAGGTGGTGACCAGCCCGTTAAAGGTGGAGGAGTACCTATCAGAGGATCTCCTGGTGAAGTAGTTCAGGGTGGTGGGGTCCAGCCCCGATTATATGCATTTCCATCCAGATCCGAGGCAGAATCCTCCGATGCAGTTATCACAGGTACCATTTTAGTTTGTAATAAAGATGCTTCAGTTTGTTTGATCCGGAGTATACTTATTCTTATGTGTCATCCTATTTTTCCTCGTATTTGGTTGTGCCCCGCGATTCTTTGAGTGTCCCTATTTATGTGTCTACGCCGGTGGGGGACGCTATTATTGTAGATTGTGTATATCATTCGTGCGTAGTCATTATCGAGGGTCTTGAAACTATTGTAGGCCTTTTGCTTCTTGACATGGTCGATTTTGATGCCATATTGGGCATGGATTGGTTGTCACCTTATTATTCCATCTTGGACTGTCACGCCAAGATAGTTACTTTAGCTTTGCCGGGATTTCCTTAGTTAGAATGGAAAGGGACTCCTGTTCACTCTCCCAGCAGAGTGATTTCTTATTTCAAGTCCCTTCGCATGGTTGAGAAAGGATGTTTGGCTTATTTGGATCATATCCGTGATTCTGATGCCGAGATTTCTTCAATAGAGTCAGTGCCTATTGTTCGGGAGTTTCTCGAAGTGTTTCCTGCAGACCTGCCGGGGATGCCACCCAACAGGGATATCGATTTTTGTATTGATGTTGCTCCGGGCACTTAGCCCATTTCTATTCCTCCATACGGATGGCTCCACTCTTCATTGAAAGAATTTAAAGAACAGTTGCAAGACCTGCTTGATAAAGGTTTCGTCAGGCCTAGTGTCTCGCCCTGGGTGCACCAGTTTTGTTTGTCAAAAAGAAGGATGGATCGATGAGAATGTGTATAGATTACCGGTAGCTGAATAAAGTTACTATCAAGAATAAGTATCCATTGCCGAGAATTGATGATCTATTTGATCAGCTTCAGGATGCCAGTGTGTTTTCGAAAATTGATCTAAGATCGGGCTACCATAAGTTGAAGATTAGGGTGTCCGATGTTCCTAAAACAACCTTTCGGACAATGTATGGGCACTATGAATTTGGTGATGTCTTTTGGGTTGACTAATGCCCCAACAGCCTTTATGGATTTGATGATTCGAGTTTTCAATCCTTATCTAGATTCCTTCGTAATCGTGTTTATTGATGATATTCTTATATACTCACGCAGTCGGGAGGAGCATGAACAGCACCTCCATATAACACTCCATACTTTGAGGGATAATCATTTGTATGCAAAATTTTCAAAGTGTGAATTCTGGTTAGATTCAGTAGCTTTCTTGGGTCACGTCGTATCAGCAAAGGGTATTCAGGTAGATTCCAAAAAGATAGAGGCAGTCAAGAACTGGCCTAGATCCACTTCAGCCACGGATGTCAGGAGCTTCTTGGGTTTGGCAGGATACTACCGTCGTTTTGTGGAGGGGTTCTCATCTATAGAAGCCCCGATGACGAGATTGACTCAGAAGGGTGCACCATTTAAATAGTCGGATGATTGTGAGGCGATCTTTCAGAAGCTCAAGACAGCTTTAACTTCAGCACCGGTATTGGTGTTACCATCAGGTTCAGGATCTTTCACGTTATATTATGATGTTTCCCGTATTGGTCTTGGAGAAGTATTGACGCAGGATGGCAGGGTGATATCATATGCGTCTCGACAGTTAAAGATTCATGAGAAGAATTATCATGTTCATGACTTAGAGTTGGCAGCCATTGTTCATGCATTGAAATAATTGAGGCACTATCTTTATGACGTGCCATGTGAGGTTTACACGGATCATCGTAGCCTCCAGTACTTGTTCAAGCAAAAGGATCTTAATTTGAAACAGAGGAGATGGTTAGAGTTATTGAAAGATTATGACGTCACTATATTGTATCATCCGGGAAAGGCCAATGTGGTGGCCGATGCATTGAGTATGAAAGCAGTAAGTATGGGCAGCCTTGTTTGTATTCCAGTTAGTGAGAGACTGTTATCTTGATATACTCAGACGTTGGCTAATCAGTTTGTGAGGTTGGATATTTCGCCCAGTCATGTTCTAGCTTGTACAGTTGCTCGGTCTTTCTTATTCGAGAGTATCAAAGATTGCCAGGATGATGACCCGTATTTGATCGTCCTTAGGGACACAGTTCGGCACGGTGGTGCCAAAAAGGTTATAGCTGGAGATGATGGTGTTTTGAGGGTGCAGGTTCGTATATGTGTGCCTAATGTTGATGGACTTCATGAGTTGATTCTTGAAGAAGCTCACAGTTCCAAGTATTCTATTCACCCGGGTGTTGCCAAGATGTACCAGGACCTGCGACAGCACTACTGGTGGCGAAGGATGAAGAAGGATATTGTTGCTTATGTGGATCGTTATTTGAATTGCCAACAGGTGAAATATGAGCATCAGAGACCCGGTGGTTTACTTCAGCAGATAGGGATTCCTGAGTGAAAGTTGGAGTGTATCACTATGGACTTCTTTGTTGGACTCAGAGAAAGTTCGACGCTGTTTGGGTTATTGTGGATAGGCTGAATAAATCAACATATTTCATTACAGTGGCAAGTACTTACACTTCGGAGTGGTTCGTAGAGATATATATTCGAGAGATTATTCGCCTTCACGGTGTGCCCGTGTCTATCATTTTTTATCGAGGTACGCAGTTTACCTTGCACTTTTGGAGGGCAGTTCAGCGAGAGTTGGGTACCCGAGTTGAGCTCAGCACCACATTTCATCCTCATACGGACGGGCAGTTCGAGCATACTATTCATATTTTAGAGGATATGCTCCGCGCTTGTGTTATTGACTTTGGAGGTTCTTGTGATCAGTTCTTGCCATTAGCGGAGTTTTCCTACAATAACAGTTAGCAGTCGAGCATTCAGATGGCTCCCTATAAGGCATTATATGATAGACGGTGTAGATCGCCAGTTGGGTGGTTTGAGCCGGGAGAGGCTCGGTTATTGGGTACAGACTTAGTTCAAGAGGCCTTAGATAAGGTCTAGATTATATAGGATCGACTTCGTGCAGCTCAGTCTAGGAAAAAGAGTTACACCGATCCTAAGGTTCGGGATGTGGCATTCATGGTTGGAGAGAGTGTATTACTTCGGGTATCGCCCATGAAGGGTGTTATGAGATTTGGGAAGAAGGATAAGTTGATCCCTAGGTATATCGGGCCATTTGAGATTCTTGATAGAGTGGGGGAGGTAGCTTATAGACTTGTGTTGCCTCTAGGGTTATCCTTAGTTCATCTGGTATTTCATGTATCTACGCTCCGGAAATATCATGGTGACCCGTCCCACGTGTTAGATTTCAGCTCTATCCAATTGGACAAAGATTTGACTTATGAGGAGGAGCCGGTAGCCATTCTAGACCGGCAGGTTTGTTAGTTTGAGATCAAAGAGTTACCCTTCAGTTTGGGTGTAGTGGAGGGGCCAGCCTGTTGAGGAAGCTACTTGGGAGTTCGACTCGTACATGCATAGTAGACATCCCCACTTATTTTCCAATTCAGGTAATTTTCTATGTCCGTTCGAGGACGAATGTTTGTTTTAGAGGTGGAGATTGTGATGACCCAAGGGGGCATTTTATGAATAAAGACTTTGTTCTAGGTTTATTAGCCATAAAAAGACTAATTATAATTACCTCGATTTGCGTGCGCATTCCGGGCGTGAAACCGGAAAGCTTTTATGTGAAAATATAAGAAATAATGATTTTTAAAGTTAAAGTTTGGTTTTAGTTGACTTGGGTCAACATTCTGAGTAAATGGACTCGGGTCTGTGTTCCAACGATCCCGGGAGGTCCGCAGTAAAATATGGGACTTGGGCGTATGCCCGGAATTGGATTTCGGGGTCCCTAACCTTAGAAATCATTTTTTGAAAGAAATTATTTTGCTGGATTCTTAATGAAATAAAGAAATGAATTAATGTTTGAAACCGTTGGTATCGGGCCCGTATTTTGGTTTCGGAGCTCGATACAGGTTTGTTATGATGTTTACATCCTATATGTGAAATTTGGTGAGAATCGGAATTTATTTGACATGATTCGGACGTCCGGTTGAGAAATAGTAAAATTGAGTGTTCTTGAGAAAAACTATGAGTTTTGAGATTAAATTCATAGTTTTGGAACGTTATTTTCATGATTTGATCGCACGAGCCAGTCCGTATGATGTTTTTAGACTTGCGTGCATATTTGGTTTAAAGCCCCGAGGGCTCGGGTGAGTTTCGGTTAGGCTTAGGGATGTTTTTTTAACTTGTAAAATCTGCTGGTGCACCAGTTGTGGTGTGCCCGCACCTGTGAACCTTGGGCCGCAAGTGCGAGAGGAAGGCCACAGGTGCGACCCAGGCCAGCTTCCCCTTTTTTCGCAAATGCGGACTTCATGCGCAGAAGCGGACAATTGTCCGCAGTTGTGGCCCCATTGGCCATTTCCATTTTCCACAGAATAGGAAGAACTTCCGCACGTGCGCAAGCGCAGGTGCCAGTGAGTTCATATTAATTAGAACTCCAGCCTTTTTATTCTTATTTTTCACAAAGGTAGAAGTCCTAGGGCGATTTTGTCAAGGCTTTTTCTTCCAAAATCATAGGTAAGTGTTCATTAACTCTTTTCTTTCAATTAGCCAATGTTTTTCATTACTTTTCAATCCAAAATCAAGAATTTTCATGGTAGAAATTGAGGGTTTGGTAGATTTAGGAAATTTTGTAAAAATGGGATTTTGACCTCGAATTGAGGTTGGACTTCGAAACTAATGGCATATTCAGACTCGGGGTGAATTGGATAAACGAAATTTGGTCTGAACCCCGAGTTTGGACCAAGCAGGCCTGGGGGTCGAGTTTTAACTTTTTTGAGAAGACTTAGGAAAATAATGATTTTTCTGTGAAGTTAGTTCCTTTAGAATAAATTAATAATATTAAACTAATTATGATTATACTCGAGCGAGTTAGAAGCAAATTCGAAAGGAAAAGCGGTAATTGAGCAGTGAGTGGCCTGCGAGATTGAGGTAAGTGCTTGATTTAACCTTGACTTAAGGGAATAGGAATCCCCAATTAAACGCTATGTGAATTCGCATGTGTGTGGTGTATAGGTGAGGTGACGAGTATCTATGCACCACCAAATTGTCTGTTAAACATGATCCCTTTTTCGGTTTCCAATTATTTGCTTCCGAGCTTAGTTGTTTCATGATCATTGAGGTTTATATGTCTATTCGGATTTGTAAATTTGTTGTTAAGTATTGCTTCAAGTATTTTGGAAGTGTTGGCTGTTCTTTTGGTTTTGTTGTGTTAGATAATGATTGAGCTGGTTGCCAGTGTTACGATATGTATATAAATTCCGGTTGGCTTCGTTATGAAATGATAATTGATGAAGTTTATGAGTTTTGCAGCTTCTGTTTGCAATTGTTGATATAAATAAAATTGTTGTGAAAGGCTTGACCTGAATTTTGAAAAAACATTTATGAATAAACTGATATGATATGTCTGGTGGGAGGAGGTTGCATGCTGCAACAAGGAGTGATTAAGGTGGACAAGTGGGATCGGGTTGCACGCCGCAACAGGAGAAATAAGGGTGATATATATATAGGGAGGAGAAATAAGGGTGGATAGGTGGGAGCGGATTGCGCACCGCAACAAGGAGCGATAAGGGTGAATTTTTATGTTTTACTGATTTTCAAAAATAAGGATTTGGAAAACTCCGGTTTTATTTAAAAGGTTTTCATACTCTGATTTTTATTGTGATTTAAATTGAAAGTTGGAAAACAATTTGAAGAGTTGATTACAGTTGATATTCGAAAAGAGTTATCCGAGTTGCTTTTATTTATTGTTGCAAGTTACTGGTTATCGAGTTTATTATTATTTCTTTCTTGCTTTATTATATATTTATTGTTCACAGGTTATGTAGTTAATGCCCCGCCGTAGCCTCGTCACTACTTCGTCGAGGTTAGGCTCGGCATTTACTCAGTACATGGGGTCGGTTGTACTAATGCTACACTATGCACTCTTTTGTGCGGATCCAGGTACCGGCCAGAGTTAGGAGATCTTGGTAGCTGCGCATTTTGTTCGAAGACACGAGGTAGATCTGCTGGCGTCTGCAGACTCCTGGAGTCTTCTCCTATTTATTTAGATACTTTTTTATTTCATTCAAAACAGAGATATATTTCTCTCAGCCCATTTATTTGTAGTATTCTTTAGTAGTTCGTGAATTTGTGACACCAGACCCTGGGGTAGCTTTATAGTTATATATTTAGTTCGTGGTTCGGCTTAATTATTGATCCTCATTATTATTCATGAAATTATTTAGTGGAACACATTAGATTTCGTACTTATTTTAAAATTGTTTTATTATATGTAAGTAAACTTTAAAAAGGAAATGGTTAACTAATTACTAACATTGGCTTGCCTAGCAAGTATTGTGTTAGGCGCCACCACGATCCCGTGGGTTGGGAATTTGGGTCGTGACAGGAAGGTTGTGAGATAAAAATGGTAGAGAATGGGTTGAGGGAGGATGGAGTCTTTCATAAAAGGGCCTTAAAAAATTAATGCACACCTAGTATTTGATTATGTGCTCAAATGAGCTAGAATCATGACCATCTTCCTAATTTTGGCCCAAATTATTATATTTCTAAAATAGATAGAAGTTACTAAGAATTCCGAAATGTTATAAAGTTTAAAGGAAGCTCAATTGAGGTATGTTGTCTAAACCCCCTTCTTCTTAGAATCGAATCCCACGGTATTCATGTAATTGGTGTAAGTCCCAAATTGATCATTATAGAATTGGCTATTCCGAATGTGTTTGTGTTGAAGGATATACGTTCAATATGTATTTTAAATGTTTCATCATGTCATATTATCATTTGAGGATGTGTTCAAAATATGGAGTATGTGTTCAAAATGTTAAGACTTCAAGTCAGGATCGAAATAAAGGTTGTTATGCCAAATTGTATGAAAAGCCTCTATGTGCCTAAGATTCGCAAATTGATCATATGTGAATTATGTCTTGAATGGGAAGCCTTGTTGTTATTGATAATGATAATAATGTTTGAATGTGGAAAGGGGAACTGCAATTATGAAATACGACCAAGTGCCAAGAATGACTTTATAATTGTGGCAACTACTGCCAATGGATTGAAAAGATGTGAAAGAAGTATGAAGTGAGATGATTGATTGAATAAGGTAATGTATCGGGTGGGACGTCCTAGCCAATCGGGCTGTGATTAGATGCCATGTCGCACACATGGTGGTGACTGTGCTAGAAATTATAATTGAAATTTTGGTTATGTTGATGTATCAAATGAAACGACCTAGCCGATTGGGTCGTGATCGGACTCCTTGTAAGAATACGGTAGTATTTTGAATTACGGTATATCGGCTCTAAAGATCTCCCAACCTAATATCATGGACATTTACTTGAAAAATTACGTGATTCTTAACATGATGTTTTAGTATTGTTTGAAGCTCTTATTGAATTCATGACTATTTTCCCCTTGTATTATTATTTATTCTATTGAGATGGTTTAGTTTTACATACTAGTACTATTCGACAGTACTAACGCCCATTTTGCCTAGGACGCTGCATCTTTAAATGGATGCAGGTGGTTCCATAGCAGACAGTGTTGATCAGCGATAGTGGTGCATCCTCTTCCCAGCAGACGTGGTGATCCCCACTTCATCCCGGGGGTCATGTATTGTATCTTTTGTTCATATTATTAACACATTTTGAGGTATAGCCGGAGCCTTATTGTCGGCACTATTATAACACTCTTTTGTATCTTTTAGAGGCTCCGTAGACACAGTATGGGTTGTACATGGGTGCTAGAAAAGTAAAACAATTTATGTTGTGTTTTGATCACTTGTTCCATTCAAACCATAAGAATATGTGTATTTTGAGACTTAAAAGTGATGTAACTAATGAAATGATTTAGTCTTGTATACATGATCTTCCTATAGTCTAATCAATGAAATTATGTCTTCCCTTGATCATGGGTGTGTTGGGTAGAAAGTATTTAACAATCTTGCGTAACTGGGTTCACTCAGTTGAGCGTCGGTCACGCTTTCCGAGTTTGGGGTGTGACAGCTGTCTTCACCTTCACTTATTTCAATACCCCTATCTCCATTGAAATTTTCCTTGCACTTTAAAGTCATCTCTCTATAATCATTGTATAGCTCCATTGCATGTTGGTTGTATTCATCTCTCCAACTGCTAACTTCATCTGCTCTATCCTTTAGTTGATTCATCACCTTCAATTATCAACCAGTAAACAAGCAGTTAGTAAACGGTAGACTATTTAACAAGCAGTTGTCAATTAGTAACATAGTAAACAAGCAGTTAGGCAATTAGCCAAGAGTAACTAACAACAGATTAACAGTAGACTTCACCTTCACTTTTATATCCTCAAGCATCTTCACAATTGAATTACCCTCCATCTCTTCCATTATTTTCTCCATTTTCAGTGTTTCAGCAGAAATAATATCTTCCAAGTTAGCCACCATCTTCTTTAGATAATTTCGTTCAACTTCCACTAACTTCAGTGAAGTATTCAAGTTCTGGGTTAACATCGTCACATGTGGTGGAATCTCTTCATCCCGATATTCCCACAAACTACATGAAGCTTCCTCGTCAAAACGAGGGTATTTGTAAAATCGACGACCGCCGTTCAAATGAGTCTTAGCCACAAAATAATTTACAATTAAACCACAGCCATAATGACGCGACGAGCCAGAAGAGAAAGAATTTTCAGACATTTGATCTTTTTTTATATTCAATAAAGGCGGAACTTTTACATCCAACCACAAGATTCGAAGGAAAAAGACAAGAATTAATTAGTTGAAAAAGAGAAATTTTGGGGAAGATTATTTGAGCAACCTGATGACCTAGGTTCTAAATTGGAGAAGAAGACGAGTAAAATATATGGGTATAGGGTTAGAAGAGTGGATACAAGGTAAACGAATTGGGTCGGATCGGTTAAATGGGTCAAAATTTACCTAAATACAGTTTCATCCCCACTGAGTCACGTGGACAAATTAAAGAATGCCACATCATTTAATGAGAGGCCCACATGAAGTGTCATTAGTCGCGAGGTTAATTTTGAAAATAGAATTAACTTCCTATATATTTTCAGATGGATAGATGGACGGGGGTTTTTATAATCCATTTAGCATACTATAGGGGTACTTTTGGCCCCTTCCTTACAGAATATGATCAAAACCTAGCAACGCACATACGTTAATCACCTCGCATATACGTGGCTCCTAAATCATGAATCAAGTAGCAAATAGGTCATAGTTGGGGAGAATTTCCTCTTACAAGGATAGACAAGAGATTTACTCCATCCGGTAAGCTTAAATCAAGAACAATTTCCTAACCATCCAAATTCAACTTCAAACGACTCGAATCAATCAAAAACAACTTAATAACATCAAATAAAGCCATAGGGATCAACTCCAAAGAATATAGCTTTGATCTTTAATCAAATCCCCAAAAGTAAAAAAATAATAAGTCAACCCAGGCCCACACCGCCAAAATCCGAATCAAGGGGTAGATCTAGACTCCCATCCCATGAGTCCAAATATCCTATTCGACTCCAAAATCGAGCTCAAATCAACCTTCAAATCTCCAAAATATACCCACTTAAGTTGTAGACAAAAAATCTCATATTTCACTTTAAAATTCAAAATTTTAGGTGAAGAAATCCATGGGGAATCAAGATATAAAGCCAAATCCAAGTGAAAACTCCTTACCTCAAATGTAGTAGTGAATATCTCCATCTCTCGAAGTTTAGGATTCAAAATATGAAAGAACCCGTAAACTCCAGAAATAAATCTCTTAAGTGGTCTACCCAACAGTACTCTTAGTGAACGCGATCATAGTTTCACTTTCGCTAAGAACAACTAGTCTTAGCCACAAAATGACTCTTTGCAAACGCGAAGCACCAGCATACCTAGAATATTCATACTCAAGATCAGCTCCGCGAACGCGAAGGAAAACTCCCGTCCTAACTTACCTACTACGTGAATGTGAAGGTCTTCCAACGAATGCAATGACCAACCAACTCACACCCTTAACGAAAGCAAGCCACTTGCTACAAACGCGAAGCACAAAATATCGCCTGCTAGAATCCTTCATCACGAAAGCGAGACCCCTCGCGAATGCAATGAACACCAGACACCAAAAAAATCCGATGCTTCAAAACTTATAGAAGTGGTCCGCAACCACCCCGAAACACACATGAGCCTCCCGGGATCCCGTTCAATCGTACCAACAAGTCCATATACCTAATCGAAACTTATCCAAATGCTCAAAAAAACTACAAATAATATCAAAACCAAGAATCGACGATCAAAATCCATCTCTTAACTTCCAAACTTTCTAATTTTTCCAAACTCATCCAAATCATGCCTAAACATTCCAGATTTAGACCAAACTTTGCACATAAGTTCCAATCAACTCCCGATTAACACCAGCCTCAGAACCTGCATAAAAGTATACAGAAGCGTAGTATGATTACAAACCATGATATCCAATAAGTATTAAGTCTATCCTCGAAGAAGCAGTGGTAAGGGGTCGACACCAACACTCACTAACAGTCTAATAATCATATGAAAGTGTAAGTCAAATATGAAACAAGGCATTATACCATCAAACGAGTATGAAAGATCAAAACATAGTTCATACGAAATTTAGGTATGTTTTATAGATAACAAAGATTAAATAAGATATCAGCATCTCAATCCTTGAATAAGACATGACACATGTCAACAATACTTATATAATTCACTTAATGAGTCTAAGCAAATATACATATGCATGCTTAGGATCCCTTTATCAACAACTCACAACACAAATCCATATGCCTGACACAAGACACATGTCCAATAAGCACCAAAAGAACCACAGGTGACTACTCTCACAAGGCCCAAGATAATATGGGTAATCAGCTGACTCTGGAGGGACGGATCCATATTCAAGCATTGATTATTTTATAATAATGTTCAATAACCAATAATTAATATCTGCTCAAATGCCCATGGTGCCAAAATCATCAACTTTTCTCAACAACCTACTTTTCACTCATGCATATGTGTATGAAATGATATAATAAAAGGGCATCGGATATGATAATAAGAAGGCGGATAAAAACTCAGATGGTTAAAAGATAGATATTACTAATCATGTAATTCAATTTATTATAACAGCTCAATAAGCTATTTAAGCATGCACAAGCTTAATCATATTACTTAACATGAGTCCTTCAAGCCATAGAAGCCACAAAATCATGGAGAAAATAAGACAAGTGTATGATTATAGATTTATAATAAATCTCAACATAGCCAAATAATAATTTATGCCAATTTCAACAAGTTGTAACCTTAGGCATACTCCTAAATCATGAATATAAATTATCATGTAGTCATAGAATCAGTTTGAACATATATAATAACTTCATATAATTCAAACAAAGCATAATTCAAGTCAACGATACTAGATATGGTCAAAACCTGGCTACGTATATAAGCATGTCACCTCATATGCATGGCTCCTAAATCATGAATCAAGTAGCAAATAGGTCATCTATGGGGAGAATTCCTCTTAAAAGGATAGACAAGAGACTTACCTCCGCCAGGTAAGCTTATATCAAGCAACAATCACCTAACCGTCCAAATTCAAATCCAAAATTATCAAATAAAGTCATAGGAATCAACTCCAAACAATAAAGCTTCGATTTTTAATCAAATCCCAAAAGTCAAAACTCGTCTAAATCATGCCTAAACAATAAAGCTTCGATTTTTAACTTCTAAACTTTCTAACTTCGTCAAACTCGTCTGAATCATGCCTAAATATTTCGGATTTCAACCAAAATTTGTACACAAGTTTCAATCAACTAAATAAACCTATCCAAAAGTCTCAAAACACTAACCGGACTCCGACAACATCAAAATCAACTCCTGGCCAACCCTATGGACTCTTCAGACCTTCAAATTGCCAACTTTCAACAAAAACAATTAAAACCTTCTAGGAATCTTTAAATCCAAATCCGAATATACGCACAAGTCCAAAATAACTCATATAAACCTATTAAAATCATCAAATTGTAATTTTCTAAAGCGTTTACTCTAAAGTAAAACCTTGATCAACTCTTACAACTTAAGCTTCAAAAATGAGACTAAGTGTCTCAAACCTTTCCGAGACAAAATCAACCATACAAAGCAACAGACAAACATACGGAAAGCATTAGATAGGGGAATAAAACTCAAATATACAAAATGGCCTGCTTTTATTTTTAATTTAACTAGTCTCTCTGCACGTGCGTTGCACGTGTATACCATATTATTTTTATACAACACATATACTAAAAATAGTATATACATACATATTTGAAAATATTTGATAAAGTTATAAATTAAAATTTGAATATACCAATAGCTAGCATTCTCGCATAACCTTAAGACCTTTTATAAAGAAAGTCAATATGCATACTCTGTGACAAACTCTATCTCCATTCTTCTCGCCATCTCACCATCAATTAAACTTTAGTATCTTCCTTTTGAGATTTGATTGCTCCGATGATGTTGGAAAAATCATTCATTGATCAACTATTATCCCTATATACTTCAACCATATAATATCAATAGCGTCTTGAAATAACTGTCTTCTCAAGGTTGATTGCTCTTTTCTGGAATATTCAAGTCTCATTTTTCTATTTTAATGTACCTATTATGCACAAATTCTCCAGTTTCATCATATACAGTGTTAGAGTTAAAAATTACATAAATAAAAGTTTGAATGGCGAGTCATTTTTATCTACTTATTGAAAACTAGGTAATCAAGTAAGATTAAAAAAAATATTCAATTTGTTATATTTGAATAAAATATTAGAGATTGATGTCTTTCTCGGGTGACCATAGTCCTTTATTAACATCAGCCTTACAATAACAAGGAGTTCTCCTTTTTCTACTCATTTAACTAAAACGGACTTAGACAAACACGTCATAAGCTCAACAAAGTTGTAAATAAATTAAAATCGGAATAAAGAGGAAACGTTGAAGGAATTAATAAATTTATCAAAATGATGAACTTTAGCGTTGCTTTGTCCCTCTATTTTTCTAAAATGCTCGAGTTAATAAAATATATTACTCCGATCTGTAAGAAGTAATTGTCTATATTAATGTAAATTCAAGAATGCAACGAACTAAATGAGTAGAATGAGACTCACAGAACTGTCGGTAAATATAGAAGTTAAATTCACAAAGTAGACAATAACATTAGGAAACCAGTGGCAACAGACAAACAAATAAAAATAAGGGCGTAAAAGTTCTAACTTAATTAAACTCTAATCATAACCAAATTTATACATACATGAAAGTTTTGCTATTTAAATAGAAAAGAACTTATAATTCAATTTCGGCATATCGCCAAGGATTTAGGCGGAAATAGATGAAGGGAATAGTAGCTTGACGAAAATCAAACCATTAAGTAAAATTGGAAAAAATTATAAGAAGAAGACGATTAAATGAAAGAATATGACAATCTGGTGAAAAGGAGGTTAGCGCCCAAACCTATTGTGTTAGCAGAGAAAATCAAAGACAAGGGAAAAGTGCCATTTGGGTTCTGATTTTTGTAGATAGCCAAATAAAACGCTGCAACTCTTCTAAGATGATTGTTAGAAGGAAGGAGGAAGTTAGGAGGCACGGGACTCTTCAGACAGGCCTGTGGTTTTTTTCAAAAAAAATTTATTAAATTTTATGGAGTTTCCTGTTTTTAATATAACTAATCTCTCGTCATGTAATATATAGTTTTATAAAATAATACTAATATTATTGAAACAAGCTTTGAGTAGATACTTATACTTGAAATAATAAAATACAAATTTGTGCGGATGATCAAAGTGGATAATCGTATATGACTTCTGTTGCCGAAGTCAAGATATTTGAATATTGGTTGAACTTGTAAATATGAACAATAAAAAATTAATTAGATGCATGAAAGTTTTTTACTAGGTATTCGCATTTAAAGACCACAAACACACGAGAAACATAAATTAGTAATCTGCTAACAATAGACTAATTAACATAAATTAAATGCAAAATCAGATTTCTTACCTCTCCATGGCAGCATATGCTTGCAAATGTTCTAACATGCTTATATTAAAACTGCCAACAAAAGAGAAATCATATCTTTGGCACATTATAATAATATGATAGGTTTAAATCCAAAGCTACATTCACTTGCTTCTATACATATAAAATTCCAAACATCATTATAACTATAATCTCTCTTTCATACTCCGTCAATTATTAGATAGGAGATAACTTTTTCCAGATGTTTTACTATCAAACTTTGTCTAATTTATTCTTCCCCTCTTTCAATGTGAACTAATTATTCCAATAATGATCTCAACTATGTAAAAATTATCTTTCATCCACCACAATCATGACTAAGAAAAATCTTCAAATCTTTTTTTCTCTTCCCGGTAAACAAACAAAAAACACAACTTTCTTGATTTCTAATATAATTACCATGGCAAGCACTTAAACCAGAAGTGAAAGAAGGTAGAAGAGAATTACCAAGAAATCTAGAGAGCTTAAGATATATGGAGATCGTCAGATGAACTATAGAAATACATGAAATAATGATTTTGAAAAATAAATTGTTTACAATATAGTTACATTAATAAGATGAAATATAGATAAATTCTTTGATAAAGAGAAGGCTATATAGTAGTGAAAAAAATGTTAACGTGTTATATGATGCAGTGCAGATACTTAAGCACATTTAGATTTAGGAATAAAAATTAAAAGGAAGACATGAGTTTTGGGTACCTTTTTTTTATCTTTGTTTGATGACATAGATATATAGATAGGAGATTTATTTCCACAAATAAGAAAATTCATCAACAGTAAGGTGTGTAATGCGTGGGAAATTATTCCTCTCATTAATCCATGTTGAAGTCGAAATAAGTCAAAGAGTTGTTCAAACGTATTTATGTTATAATTGTTTTATATTATTACTATAATCTTCTCATTTTTTATGGAGGAATACATCTCATATTTACATTCAGTATTTTCTCAAGGGACATATCCCTTTATATCAATGAGTAACGGAAGTTGTTCAAGGACGCGTCCCTTCACACAAAACCGTATGTTATTGGCAAGTGTAGCGGTTTTTTTTTTTTTTGACTTATAGTAAGTAGGAGTAAAAAGGTAATTTAACTTTTTAGTTTAGAGGTTCATGCTTTTGATATTAATAACTAAAAAACTTTTAGTTGCATATATACTATAAAATTAATCATGCATATGAACACACTTTAATAACCAGTTCCTTAAAACAAATTTTTTTTGACAGAATATAACATGTAGTCTAATAAACTCATTAACCTTAAAAAAAAGTTTATTAAACTCATCAATAAAGTTTTGACGCAATCAAAGGACAAAACAAAACTATTTGGACTCACATAATTAGAAATTAAAGTTGTAAAATCACGTTAAGAATATAACAATACCTTCTTCTTTTTTAATGCAAAAATTTACTTTAGTTCAGCCTTAATGATTCATGTTATGGAAGCTATTCTTCTTATTTTAAGATTCATTAATGACAGTGTCTAGATTGATTAATTGTAATACGTCTCCAATATTAAAATTGATTTACTATTTAGAAACAACTCTCATTAACAACTACCTTAAAAGAAGTAGTTTAATGCAATCTAACTTATTTATTGTACCACATCAGTTTTGAAAGTATTTCTTATTTGGACTTTTTTTCTTCGTTTGTTTGATACTATAAGATATGGGAATTGATTAAGACTTAAGAGCCTATTTGGAATTTCTTTCGGTAAAAGAACTTTAAACCCGAAAAGAATTGAAATTCTTAGTCAATTCGTTCAAAGTTATGTGCTTTCCATGTTTGAAAGGTTAGAAAGATGAGAATACATATTTTTTTCTGGTCCGAGAGAATATATATGTTCCAATATAATAAGGAAAGGACAAAAAAATTTAGTAAGGGTAAAATATATGGCAAAACATAGAAGATTCCAGGCTTTAAATATTAGGCAATGTTATAAAATTGTTATATATTCAATATAACAATTTTATTTATTTATAAAATTCCTTCAGTATTAGACAACTAATTTTGTAAGCTTGATAGGCTACGTTCAAGATGTACCAAAAGTATTTGACCCAAAATCAACTTTGTAGGCTTGGCATATATGTAGTTTAATTTAAATCGAAAAAGAGTTTCACCCTTAGGTGATTTACGATTATATCTTTAAATTATACAAATATTTAAGAGTATAAAAGTCGATCAATGTTTGAGGAATATTTTAGTCGTTCAACATTTAACATAAATTATTCATACTTTTATAATAATATAAATAAATAAATGTAGATATAGATATAGATTTACTGTGAAACCCCGTTGGCTTTTGCCTACTTTTTCCTCATACTTACCGTAAAATATGATGACATTTTAAATTTCAGCAACCGATAGGGACAATCAGAAATGATCGACTGTCTCCGTCGGTTTATGTTTCCAACATGCACTTTTTCAACCGACCGTTACCAATTTGTATCCCCTAGACATGTATTTTGGGGTGTGCCATCAGACATGTATTCTTTAATCCAAATTGTGAAACTTTGTTTTCTGCAAATATGCAAACCTCAGTGTTCCTCAAATACCATATAGGCGAGTTACAAGAATATTGTAACAAAGAGTTGCAAAGGTAAAGTTGTCAACCAAGAAAATTATTATTGCAAATCATACTAAAAAAACTCTTTTTACATCATGGTAGAACCAAAAGCACATGGACCAATATATCAATGAAACAAAATGAATGTTCAGCAGAAAAAAAGTAAAAAATGACCCAAATTTGATAATTTTATCCACTTGTTTGCATGGGTTGGTTTTGAATGTAAGGCTATCGACCCTCCTCAAGGGTAACAGTCAAGTCATTGTTGGAGTTGATGTATGACTTACTAGAGGAGGAAGTCGTTCTGTTACAAGCACGTGTTCGTGCCGTAAAAGCAGGTTTATTAGGTTTCGGTAGAGAAATGCTTTCACTACCAAGCATTATAATTACATCTGGCATGCTTGGACGAATACGTGCATCTTCTTGTACGCACAAGAGCGCAATATTAATACATTTCAATACATCATCTTCATTGCATGATTCTACTAGAGATTCATCAACTAAACTCATAGCATTTCCTTCATTCCATAATCTCCATGCCTGAATTATAGCTCCAGAGTTAAAACCAAATTGAAGTTTTAAAAATAAAAAAAATAAAAAATAAAAAATCAAGAGGTTTATTAGGAATTTTAGAAATTTTCACTCACATAACCTAGGAGGTTTAAGGCTTCCTCTCGCTGATAAAATCCTGTATTTCTTTTGCCACAGGTAATCTCAAGCATCATTACTCCAAAACTAAAAACATCAGACTTGATTGAGAATAATCCATCTAATGCATATTCTGGAGACATATAACCACTGCACCAAAAGTTTGACAAGTGATTGGATTCAAATGTATTCTTTGTACTAAAATTGGAATTATTGAAGCTAGCTAGAAGTACAACTTACTATGTTCCAACAACTTTCTTTGTATTTGCTTCTGTAGTATTCCCTTGCACTATCCTTGCTAAGCCAAAATCTGAAATCTTGGGGTTCATCTCTTTATCTAATAATATGTTACTTGTTTTTAAATCTCTATGAATGATCCTCAACCTTGAATCATGGTGCAGATAAAGAAGCCCTCGAGCAATTCCCAAAATGATATCAAGTCGCTTCTTCCAATCTAATAACACATGATGTCTTTCGTCTTGTGCAGCAGTCAACATTCAAAATTGGTAAGAATCAATATAATAAAACAAAGTAGTAGTTTATACTGAGAATTAAAAAAGGAAATGATGTGCGAGTACCAACCAAAAATGAAGGTGTCTAAACTTTTGTTCGGCATATACTCGTAGAGTAAAATCTTTTCATTTCCTTGGACGCAGTAACCCATAAGTCTAACGAGATTTCGATGCTGAAGTCTTGCAATCAATACTACTTCATTCTTGAATTCGTTTATGCCTTGACCCGATTGGGCTGATAACCTTTTGATTGCAATTACTCGTCCTCCCTGAAACTTCCCCTAGAAAATAATTTTAGTAAGTAAATTATATTACATTAAAAAATAAAAAATAAAAAAAACACATAGCTCATAGATAGAAGATTTAACAAACAAAAGAGTGATGATACTTTGCAATAACCTTATAAACAGAACCAAAACCACCACGTCCTAGCTTATTTTCTTCTGAGAAATTATCTGTCGCTGCTAAAATGCTTTCCAAACTAAAGAATGGAACATCGATGCCTTTCTCATCCTCCTCATTTATTAAGTCGCCTGACCCGTTTTGAGTGTTCAACCAGTGCAGCTGTGGATTTCCTTAATAGAAACAAAAAAGGAGAATATATAATTGTGAATTAAACCTCTATATATAATATATCAAGAGCAGAGAGTTTGCATTTAATTACCTTTTGTTCTTGCTCTCCTTGTTCTATAGAATAGGTAGATAAAGGTGCATAGAAAAAGAGTTGTGGCAATTGTAGTGGGAAGAGCAACTTTTAGCCTTCTTGATTTATGTGTTTGGTCTGCAAATATTGTAAAAAAAAAAAAAATGTTAAAAGTACATGCACTTTAAATCGGAAAAGATAAAGTAGCTAATTACTTTAAACAAGTATTTCCCAAATGCAAAATGTATAATCAAACGGGTCCTTAATAATTTCGGAATACCTTTGGGAACTGAAAATTCAGAAGCAGCTAGTTTGACGTAAATCGTCATTCCAGTAGCATCATCTTCGGATAGTTGTTGCAAGTTGAAGAGGTCTCCATTCCAAGTTAGACATTGATTGGCATCAAAGGCATAAGCAGTACAAGAACAACTATTCAAACAAATAGATTCACATTGAATCGCACTGTCAACTGTCAGAGTGCGATTATTAACTGGTAATCTCATATGAGAATGCGTCCAGAACTTGTCCTGTTCCAAGTTGGTAGCCGTTACATTATCACATTTGAGACTTGTTTTCCTCTCACAACCACTAGAGAAGCTATTCAAATCCCAATCTTTGTTTGACTTAGGAGCGAAACCATGCAAACAATCACACGGGGGATTTGGGGTCTGATTGCAGGCACCAAATGCCCCACAATATCCATAAACATTAGTACATGGTTGTGTTGGTTGACTGAAAAACACATTCCACTGCTTGGTACTATTCATCCATGTCAGTTGCTTAAGTTCCCCGGAGACATCCAGTATTACTCTTGCCCTGGATAAAGGATTTAAAATAAAATATCTGAAATAAACCTCATCGTCGTTGTTTATATATGTGTAGTTGTACTGTGAATTTGGTCTCAAAGGCAACGGGGGGAATGTATGTCCATTCCAAGGTCCAGTAGACCAGTACTTTACAGTCTTATTCCACCTTAAAATGAATTCACCGTTAGGCTCCGCCCCAAGAGAAAAGAGTCCTGGACTAGGATCTTCAGGGTTTTTCCAAGAAGTGAGAAGTTGGCTTGTTTTACTTCTTTTATTGTAGCCAAATTTAGAACCAGGGAAAAACGTGTGGCTCGGATGATCAAAACTTTGCCACAATGAATTGGACCCGTCATTCAAAATCAAATTTCCATCATCACGAATAATGGCCACGATAGATTTGGACGTGGTGTTGGAGTTGATATTTGTAGACCAAATGGAGAGTCCAGGCCCGTTGAGAAGCACCAAGTTACCCTGTATAATTTTGAGTTGTGCCGAGTCCATTTCGGAAAAAGAAAGTGGAGTCTCCCTATTTGCTACCCAAACTACGGTTTGTGGTGTTATTTGTTTATACCATATACCTATGTAATAGTTGGAAAGATTACCTACAGTAAAGAAACCCATCTCAAATATTCCACTGGAAGAGATAATTGTTACGCCAATTGTTATGGATTTCTCTGCAGAAAGTGTATCTCCAAGCGACAATTTCTGGTTCGTATTACTACTGTTTGTGTTAGCTCCGCCTCCGAATGAAAAGCACGAGAATAGTATGAGTTCCAGGAAAAGCAGATTTTTTTTATTTTTGACTTCCATGCTTGCTTGCTGCACTAACCTGACAAGAGACCATTTAAAAAGAAACAAAACATGTTATCGTGTTGAAATAGAATGCTGTGTCAACAAAACCAAAATTTTCTACGATTGGACTCATGAGTGAGACACTTGACTTCCGCCCATTAACAATTTTTTATATTTTGACTTTCTAATTTTTACATTTAATAATACAGTGCAATATCATAAAATTCTACTTTACGTATATTTTTTATATTCAGTTCGTCACAATATTTATGTGACACATTTTTTTGTTTAACATGTCTCCAGAAATGACACCTTTTTACTTTAAATTTTTTATTTTATTCTTAAATTAGATAAATCATTGTCACACAAATGTTTGTGGTTTTTTTTTTTTTTATTGGTCATAGCTTTCAAAAGTTTTTGTTCTTTCTTGAACTTCATGTGCAATCAATTTAGCTTATGTGTCAAATGCCTTTCCTTGTTTCTTAACATATGTGCTAATTAAAAACCTCGTTATATAAAATGATCCAGCGGAAAGAAGAGTATTTGTGCCTATAAAGTTTCGGATCGGAATGGTTTTAAAATTCAATATAACAAGTGACTTGAGTAGTTGAATTAAATAAACATTACCACCATTTTCAAGTTTTATTTTGGCAGAGACATCTAATAAAGGATTATCGAATATTATGTTTATCCAGTAATTTATTTTTAAAAAATACATAAATCTGTATTCGAGAGTAGACCCCGTCCATTAGACATTTTCAAACTTTTCTAGAGTAAAAGACTTTTTTTTGCATCTACTAGTATTGTTCCTGTTCCAGGGTAGAAAAAACAGAATCCGGTCCATTTGGCCCTTTCAACTTTTCTAGATTAAAAGACCTTTTTGCACCTACAGTAATACTTGCCATGACTTTTAAGTTATGTACCATCACCGTAAACAATTCGTTCAAAGAATATCTACAAGTCTTTTTAAAGTGTCGTATACGGTCAAAATCGGACTCACTATGGTATTCTGTGCCTAGCCTCGAGAAACCCGGGACGGGGTTCGAAGCTTGGCCCCGAGGTGCATCCCTCGAGGGAGCACATCGAAGGTTCCCTGTGCTCGACCTCGGAGCAGTACAAATCGATGACCGTCATGGAAAGGCGAGAAATTCCCAAAAGGCACGTGGTTAGAGCTGACCAAGTCTGCAAGAATAGTACAAGTTCGTACTGAACCAATAAATAGTTGCACCAACGTCATTACCTTGTCATAATTATACATGTATTATATTGGGATTCCCCCCTCCTATATAAAGGGACCCTTCTCATTTTGTAGGGGGCGATTATTGAATAACATAGAACATTCTCTGCTCTTTGCCTAAACGTGCCGAAACATTGTCTGTTTCATTTATTGCCTTCATTTATTATCTTTTTTAATTGTTCTTTATTTATTGTTCATCATACCGAAGCATGCTCTTGGCAAAGGAGTCTAGGTTTACAAAAAGGGAATAAAGACCAAACAAAGAAAGATACCAGCCATATGTAGAAGATCGAAGAAATGCCTCGAGGCGCAACATACCCCGGAGAGATCAAAGGATTGATCGAGGCCAAGGTCCCCGGAGACTCATCAACAAAGAAGGACTCAATAGGCATTCGAGGCCTGTGGATGACGCACCTCGATTGACCGAGTACAACTTCAACGTCGATGCTTCAGGCATCGTGTTAGCCACAGGCAAGATCGAGGACACCAAGTGGCCCAAGCCCATACAATCAAATCCTTCCCAAAGGAACCCCAACCTAATTTGTAAATACCATGGCACTCATGGGCACAAAATCGAGGACTGCAGAGAGCTTCGAGAAGAGGTAGCCTGATTGTTCAACAAAGGGCACCTTTGGGAGTTCCTCAACGACCGGGCCAAAAATCACTTTCGAGAAAGAGATGCCAACAGGAAAAATGAACCAGAAGAGCCACAAAATATCATTCACATGATCATCGTAGGGGTCGACGTCCCCCAGGGACCTGTTTTCAAGCGAACAAAAGTATCCATCACCAGGGAAAAATGAACTCAAAGCTACATACCGGAAGATGCTCTTTCATTCAGCGAAGAGGACATCGAAACCTTGTCTCGGCCTCATAATGACGCACTGGTAATTTATTTTTTTTGAATAAATTTCAAATTAAACGTGTGCTCGTGGACCTAGGTAGCTCGGCCAATATAATCAGGTCGAGGGTGGTGGAGCAGCTCGGACTGCTAGATTAGATCATGCCCGCCTTTCGAGTTCTCAATGGATACAATATGGCAAGTGAAACGACCAGAGGGGAAATCATCCTCCCAGTCAATGTGGCCGGTACAATTCAAGACACCAAGTTTCACGTCATCGAAGGTGACATGAGATACAATGCCTTACTCAGTAGGCCATGGATACACAGTATGAGAGCGGTGTCGTCGACCCTTCATCAAATGATGAAGTTTCCAACAAAGGACAGAGTAAAAACAGTATAGGGGGAGCAGCATGCAGCGAGAGAGATGTTCGTGGTGCATGACGTGGCACCGACATCTATGCCTTCTACATCGAAGGAGCCGAAGGACAAGCAAACATCCAAGTAGCGTCCGCAACCTGCATCCTCGACTACACCCGAATGAGTAAATAAAGGACCATGTCGCATCCTCGGAACAAGCAATTTAAACATATCAAGGTTCAAACGCTATCACTGGTAAGGTACAACCTTCCCCCTTTTCATTTATGTTTTATACTAACCCATCGCAGGCATTCGATCGAAAGGAATTCGGACACCCTCCAGCTTGAAGACCTTGGGTTTTAAAGCACGCATTGCGCTCTTTTTTCCTTAGATCGGTTTTTATCCCAAATGGGTTTTACCGACGAGGTTTTTAACGAGGAAACATTTATATGCTACCTAAGGAGAACTCAGCAAGTATTCAAGGATTCTTCTCAAATCAACCTCAAATACTGGGGGACATCCACCCAGGAGGTCACCTCCTCAAAGAAATCAAAATATGCCGAAGAGGGTCTCGACAGGAGAATGTTGTATCGGACCAAATGGTCAAATGAACCGTGTCCCCGTAGAATAATCGGACTCTCGATGAAAACATGTACGCTTGTATAAATTAATAGAAGGAGTATCTTTTATCATCAAAATGCTTCATACCTCAAAGAAGTTTGCTATTTTTACAAGAAACGGCTCGGGGGCCAAATACTCCCAAACACTCGGGGATTATCGTCAACAATCAGCTCATCGAGCCATCAAAAAACTCGAATTCATAAGACCTCAAAAAGGCAACTTCGATCTAGTAAGCCCTCCATGAGGCAACACCAAAATTATAAGACCTCAATGAGGCAATCAAGTTTATAAGACCTCAACGAGGCATACATCGAAGCTGTAAGACCTCAACGAGGCATACTCAAAATAGTAAGACCTTAGAAAAAAGGCACCCCGATATTAAGCCCGAGGCTACATGTTCGAACTTGTAAGACCCCTAGAAAGGCATACCCTTGATATAGACACCAAGTCTATCTCACCCGGGGACTAAAAGGCTACGGCCAAACATAAAGACTACGGTCATATTAAAAGGCTCTGGCCAAATTAACGCGGCTCAGAGACGTCCGACCACCACCATAAAATTACATGCCTTCAAATACTTCGAAAAGAACCGGTTAATCAGGCTACCCTCGGCATAAGCAAATGAGCTTCGATAATATCAGCTCAAGGCTTCGAAACAATCAGCCTTTAATGAAAAGGCTTCGAAACAATCAGCCTTCAGTGAAAAGGCTTCGAGAAATCATCCTCCGAGTAAACCTCCCGAGGTACTCAACTGTCGTCACATATCGACTCATAATCGAGGTTCTCATTTGAGCCGTCGGAAATTCAGACGAACACAAAACAGGCCAAGGCATAATCAAACTTCAAAAGTCTTTAGCCAAAATGAGGGAAAACTATAGTCGTACTAGAGGTCGCATCAACCCAACATAAAGAGCCTCAAGGCCAATCTAAAGAGCCTCAGGGCCGATCCACGGAGCCTCAGGGCCGAGCTAAATATCCTAAGGGCCAATTTTTAAGACCTCAATGAGGCAACACTGCACTTGTAAAACCTTAAAAGGGAACAACTCCGATATCAAGGCCAAGGCCATAATATCGAACTAATAAGACCCCTGAAAAGGGCATACCCTCGATATGAAGGCCAAGGTCATCTAACTCGAGGACTAATCGAAAGACCTCGATGAGGAAAAATCAAGCTTATAAGACCTCATCGACAAGCATCAAAATTCAAACCACAAAAGCAAAGACGAAGACCTTGGCCTAGAGCTGACCAAGTCTGCAAGAATAGTACAAGTCCGTACTGAGCCATTAAATAGTTGTACCAACGTCATTACCTTGTCATAATTATACATGTACTATGTATGGATTTCCCCCTCCTATATAAAGGGGACCCTTGTCATTTTGTAAGAGGGACGATTATTGAATAACATAGAACATTCTCTGCTCTTTGCCTAAACGTGCTGAAACATCGTCTGTTTGATTTATTGCCTTCATTTAATATCTTTTTTAATTGTTCTTCATTTATTGCTCATCATTCACCATTAAAGGCTATCCCTAGGCCCCTAATATCACCATTCTTTCATCGGTTATTCACCATTAAGTGCTATATTCAGACCTCGAGGTCCAACTTTGGCCAGCTCGAGACCCAGCCTTGTGGCACATTTGGTTTGCGTATTTCATTCCCTTTATCTATACTTAGCATCTATTGCCAAGGTAAACAAGTGTACAATTTGTAATTTTGAAAATAAAATAAATTACTTGTTATTACAAGTAAAGATGAGCGGATGATGCAAAAATTCTTAGCAGTTAAAGGTGAGCTCCTGGTGTAACAATTTCTATAGCAATTAAAGATGAGCGTTGATGATGTTAAAATTCCTTATAGTGATAATATATAATTCCTTATAGTGATAATTTATAACTTCAAACTTTTTGTATTTTACGGTTTCACAATAATTCTTTCTAAGAAAAGAAAGAAAGAAACAAGAAATACGGGAGAAGTTCATAATACATGTCACGAGCGGCTTTCCGGCCATGCCCCATGACTCCTTGGGCGCGCCCCGCGACGTCCTGGCAAGCCTCCCAACGCCTAGCGCCACGGACGACCCAGTAGTCTTGATTGCGCCAAGTGACAAGCGCACATGTGCCTCTGTCGCCCTACCGATATCCCTGCCAGCGCACAGACGCAGACATATGCCAACAGTGCCGCGCGCGCAGACAACGCCGCACACACAGATCGTGATGCCAAAGACAAGGTTGCTGAGATCGGACTTGTTTCTACCTTGTAGAAAACTAAATCCTTTTCATTGTAAACATAGAGTAGTTTTATTCCATGTACTTACATTATGTTTCGCTAGCTTAGTTAGGTCAAGTCTTATAACATTGCTTTTCTTTTAGGCACTTTTAGGGGGGATCAAGCAATCATACTTTTAGCAAGCAAACAATTCTCTGTACTGGTGTCTCTCCCCTTGGCATCGTGTTGCTTTTCTATAATAGCTTTCATTAATGCAATCAAGCTTTCTTTCATTCTCAACTCTCATTTATGTTCTCTCAATTTCTCTTGACATTGGTTTTCCCGAACGATACTGACAACCTCGTCTAGCGTACGGAGGAGATTTCAGTTGGCGGACAGTAACTGTACTGACATCAATTGCTTAGTTTTACGTCGCCCTTACAAAAAATCTCAGGAAGACGTCGCATAACATACACTATGATATTCCTATCAAAGGTTTTGGATTTATGTTAGTCTTTTGAAAATCCTTTGCGTTGGTCCACGATAGAAAGTAGGCAGACTTGCAATTCAACTTGTGGAAAAAAGATCCATCTCCAAGGAAAATTTCCGGCTTCTCATTTCCTTTTTCCACTTTCATTACTTTTTTCCTTCTCCAGAGTTTGGAACTTGAAAGTACAGAATTGGAGCTGGCTCTTGTTTGTTATTTTTCTGAAATGTCACATAAAAGTTCATTCTTATAACAGTAAGTTATATACTTTGGATCATTTTAAATATTCTACTCCCTCTGTTTGATCTTTTTCGTAGTACATCAAATTGACTATTTTTAGGTATAAATTTGGACATAGAATTTTTTTTTAAATAAAATTTATATATTTAGAAACTACATAAAAAGCAATATAAATTATAATAATTAATAATTTAAAATATTTAAAAATTATTTACAGAAAAATTGGTCAATTTTTTTATTTGACTCTTCAAATAGTAATAGGATCACGTAAAGTTACACAAATGGAGTAGAAATTAGCATCGTCGATTTCATAATGGATGACAAATATATAGATACTTTTTGAGGTTCCTATATATTAGAATTAATATCTTAGATATTTATGTGCCTAATGTTGGAAAATATTAGAGATAGTAACAGTAAAAGGAATATTTAGTCAACAAACAAGACACATAATAGTTAACTATAAAATAAGGGGTGGAATTCAAAAATAACCAGATTTACAGCTGGTAATTGAAAGATAGCCACAATATCAAAAGTACTCGAAATTTAGTCACTTTACATGTAAAGATAAATTTGAACGAAAATACTGTTCAAAATCCAGAAAATATTCCAGCATAATATACTGGAGTTCGAATTTTTTACATGTGAACGTCTAGCATAATATACTAGTGTTCCAACATAATATATTGGTCCAACATAATATGCTGGAAGTTCATACACAGATGCGCCAATTTCTAGTATATCATACTGAAACTTTCCGTGTTGCAACAAAATAGTAGTTATTTTTTAATGACTTTATTAACGTTGGCTGTTTTTCAATTACAAATCCAAAAACTGGCTAGTCCAGCTATTTTCACTAAAATAAGAGTTAGAGTTTTGGGCAGGAGAAACCAGTTCGAAGTAGGGCTTTTTACTCAAATCGCCGGCAAATTCAACTTCTGAGTAGATTTTTGTTGCTACCCAAGTGCAAATAGCATAGTAACATTCGAGCTATTATCACTTATAGCCGTCTGAAAAAAATTAACGACAATCGATAGCCACAAAATAAATTATATAATCAATAACCTACAATCAATTACAAGGGCTAGCCCAAAACCACTGCCGGTTTTCCTCCTTCAAATTTCAAAAAAAAAAAAAAAAAAAACAATTGCCATGTCCCTCCGGTTTGAAAGCGATTTTAGCTTTACATTATGGAAATTCCCAGATACGTGCATTGAAAAAGCCTTATATGTACATCCATTGCCCGTTGAAAATGTGAAAGTTTTGACAGCGGAATAGACTTTATGAAAAAGCATTTAGTTACAGAAATTGTCATATCACTTTTTTGTTCTTCTATAATTGAAACTCTGCCCATTGTTCTCTTTTTCTAACATAAACAGTGGGGAGATATATACTTTTCCAAATAGAGGGGATAAAGGGGATATATACTTTTCTAAATTAATGTTTATTATTTTGTGAAAAAATCAAAATTATTTAGTTAACTAATAAAATATTTGGAAAGTTTGTGCTATTAATCTCTTAATTATTGATAAATTATATTCTAATTTTAATCTTTGTGATTTTTGATTGAGTATATTTAGCTTTCAACGATACTAATTTATATACAAAATAGATTGTCACTATACAAAAAATATACTAAATAGATTATCACTTTACAATTTATATACTATAGACTGTCACTATACAAAATATACTGCCACTATACAAAAAAATATACTAAATAGACTGTTACTATACAAAAATATACAAAGTAGACCGCCACTATACAAAAAATATACAAAATAGATATTTCGTGCTATTAGATGTAATATGTTTGAGCCGGAGGGACATTTCATGTCAATGAAAAAAAATATGGGCTATTAAAATTTTGAGGGGCTATAGAGGGTCATTTTCTCCCCAAAATACAACGGGGCATTTGCATTTATACCCGCTTTTTGTGTTACGTTTTAACTTGTGTCCGCTTTGCAAAAAAAATTACAAGTGTACCCGCTTTTTCACATAACTTCAGCATACGGGGCTGAAGTAGCAAAGGCAATCACGCAAAACTTCAGCATTCTAGTAGACAGACCTGAAGTAGCAAGTGTGCTGAACTTAAGCATAGTAGTTGAACTTAAGCATAGTAGCTGAACTGAAGCATAGTAGCTGAAGTTTTGTTCTCTATTTGCTGAAGTTTTTGTTTAACTTGTGCACGTCTTAACGCAAAGCTTTTGTTTGTAATTGCTGAAGTTTTTATTTTTGTAACTGGCGAACTTCAGCTCTAGAGCTGAAGTTTTTGTTTTGTAACTAGCGAACTTTAGCTCTAGAGCTGAAGTTTTTGTTTTTGTAACTGGCGAATTTCAGCTCTAGAGCTGAAGTTTTTGTTGAACTGAAGTTCCATAGCAGCACCAATAGCAGTAGAAGAAAAAAGAAGAAGAAGAAGAAGAAGAAGAAGAAGAAGAAGAAGAAGAAGAAGAAGAAGAAGAAGAAGAAGAAGAAGAAGAAGAAAACGAAGGAGGAGAAGAAGGAGGAGAAAGGGGGCTGGAGTTATTTTAAAAGTGGGTACAAGTTAAAAGTTTTAAAAAAAATGGGTATAGGTTAAATGGGGGCGACCAAATAGGGCGCCCCGTGCAATTTTTACAAATACAACGAACCCATATATGGCCCATTTTGTTGTCGGAATAGGGAGCGCTAATCCATGTACAAAAACAAGCATATCACATTGCATTGCTCGATGAGAGAATCGCAATAATAAGATATTTTGTGCCACAATTAATTATTTGACCCCTAGTAGTAAAAGTTAAGAGAAAAAAGTTCTCATGTCAGAATATTAAAACACACTGGCAAAATTCTCTTTGATGGCCATAATTTTAACGAGGATCATTAGAATTTCTTGTGCTTCAACATATTGGGGCTAAAAATACTATTGTAAGGCTATTTTCTCAAAATATTTTTTAACTAGATCAAAATATAAATAGTGGTTTGAAAAGAGTCCATCCAGCGTCATTTAGAGTTGTTTGGTTATGCCACGACTCGATTTCTGATCGAGTCATAACCAACACCTAGTGCTTTAACTTGACCGATTTCTATGTATATTTCCTACAAAAATAACCAAGTAAGGCAATTAGAATATGTCTATCCTAATCGTGAATTTATTCTTTGATGCCCGAATTCAAGAACTTACTCTATTCGATCTTATATGTAATCTATAGCTCATACTTCCGAGTTCAACTATAAATTTGTAGATAGTATTTTACTGTTAGTTACGCATTAAAATAAATAAGTGCAAGATTGAATAAATTAATTAATTTCATAACTCAAGAAAAATAATCAACTGTCAAACAACAATAATCAATAACAACCCATAACCCCACAACAATCAAAGTATTATTTTTAAAGATAAAGACAATGAATATTAGATGAAGAATGGAAGAATCAATGAAATCCGTGTTCCGTTCGTGTTTCTAAGCCTTTGAAGCCTTCAAAATTGACCCCCTTCCTACTAATCACTTTTAGGGGGTATTTATAGATTAGGGTCGGAGTCTCCAAGTCCAAAATTGAGTAGAAAAAAATAAATGCACGGATTCGAAAAGAATCCAGGCCCTAGGGCTCGCGAGGCCTGGACTAGGGCGAGTAGGGAACCTCGTGGCGCGAGGGATATCGCCTAATCTTCCGCACCAGGAGCCAGGTGTCGCTTGGCATGGCGCCTATTTCTTGGCCTTCTCAGGTTTTTGCCTTTTCGTATTTTTTTCGTGTATTTTCTGCATCTTTGCATGCAATCTCCACTCGTTTTCATCTTCCAATAATCTTACACATAAAAATGACTCGATTAAGCTCAAATGTCGCACATATTAACATTAAAATACCAAGATGTAAGGTGAGTATACTCTAAAATATATATTTATAGCCAAATATCAAGGTTCGCGTTGTTGTAAGTTCGAACTCGTGTTGGAATGTGTGTTCGGGATTTGTGAATTTTGTCGGGTCGAGGTACAAGCACGGATTGACTTTTTAGTTAATTGCGTATTTGTATAAAAATCAAAACTTTATTGTTTGGGGTTATTTTCTATTGCTTTATTTGGCGTTATTGAGTTGTTTTAAACTATATTTAGGTCATTTGGAGTTTAATTTGGACGGGTAGGCGATTTTTGCTTGATTTGAGGTTGTCGGGCAGAAGTAAGTCTCTTGTCTATCATTGTAAGAGTAAATTCACCCCATATGTGGCTTGATTTCTATTTGATTCATGATTTAGGAGCCACGTATATGTGAGGTGAGGAGCGTATATGCGTAGCTAGGCTTTGGACTGTATCCAATATTTGTTGACTTGAATAGTGCTTTATTGAGTTGTGTGGACTGCTCATGTTCAAATTGATTTTATGACTACTCAATAATTTATATTCATAACTTAGGAGCATGCCTAGGATTATGACTTGTTGATTTGACGTGAGGGTTATATTGTTATGTTGGACTTTATTATAAATTCATAACCATATATTTATTTTATTTGCTCCATGATCTCTATAGTTTCTGATAGTAATATGATTAAGCTAAAAAAGATAGCTCATTGAGCCATTGGGGTAAATGAGTTTCATGATTTTCCATAGCTAACACTTAGCTATTAAAGCATTTTATCCGCTTTCATATTGTCATGTCTTTTACCCCCTTTATTATATCGTTTATTACATATATGCATGAGTGGAAAGTGATTAGAGAGGAGTAGAGGATTTTGACACTATAGGCACTTTGAGCGAACATTGGTACTGATTATTGGATTGAGGATGTTATGAATTAGATCGGGTTGTGCGCCTCAACATTTGATTGATGATTATTTTTTTAAAAATGATCTATGTTAGGATTATGGATCCGTCCCTCCGGATTCAGGTGCTTTTGGTGCTTGTTGGACATATGGCTTATGTCAGGCACATGGATTGTGTTTTGGGTTATTGAAAAAAGTATCTTGAGCATGCATATTTATATTTGGTTAGACTCATGCTATGAATTGAAATAAGTATTGCTTACTGGTATCAATTTAACTTGAGAATTGAGATGACTGTTATCTTATTTGATTCCGGATATTTGAGAAGCATGCCTAAATTTCGTATGAGTTGTGCTTTCAAATTTTATACTTGTTGTAAATACCTAATTTTTTCTCTTTCTTTTCTCCTACATTGCACCTTTTTAGGTTTATTTTATGTGTGTTTGTAGATTTTAGAATTAAATTTCATAAATAATTTGATAAGGGGTTAAGGGATTGGGTTGATGCTTTATTTAGCCAAATTGGGTAAGAACTAGCACACAAATTCGAGCCTAGGACCCGGTCCAGACCTTTTAACGACGTCGTTTTGGCAAGTGAAGTGAGATTGAATCTCACCTATTCAATCTCATTTGATCCAATGACCCTTATCTATCTCCCACCTAGGTATATAAAGCCTAAAATCCCCAAAATTTGCCTCATTTCCCCTTATCTCCCCTTTCTTCTTCTCTCTTATCACTCTCTCTCTCTCCCTCTATACCCCACTGCCCGCCGCCACCCAATCCACGGTGGTTCCTCCCGCCGGAAATCGTCGCTGCCGGCGACCGTTCTCCAAACCACCCCAAAATTTCACCATTTATTTCGCTCAACCTCCTCTCCATGAATCCGAACCCCAAATCCCCATAACCCCACTCAATCTCCGCACATCTACCAAATTATGAAACCCTAGCTCACTTTATTTTGTAAATTCGTCGAGTTTTAGACCTCTCGTTCAT
Source organism: Nicotiana paniculata (assembly GCA_005239505.1). NCBI lineage: Eukaryota > Viridiplantae > Streptophyta > Magnoliopsida > Solanales > Solanaceae > Nicotiana > Nicotiana paniculata. The sequence goes on along the minus strand of ML359967.1, from coordinate 2,017 downwards.
AAAATAATTACATAGGCGCGTAGAGCTCCACATGATCTATCATCCTACGTAGGTTTCACCCCAGAACTCCGACCAAAATCCGGACAGATTTCGGCAACCCTCTCCACTGTCGCGACCACCCAAGAACGTCACTGGCCCTTTGTTTGTAGACTATTCTTGACCAAAAATGCCTGTTTCTCCCTATCACAACGCTAGAATTCATTGGTTTCGGCGTGTGCTAAAAAGAAACACCTGTTTCAAGGTCGGACATCCACCACTTGGCATCCTCGGCATCGTCTCATTGCTCGATTCGACGTCGAACGTCCCGAAGTTTGGTATAAGCTGGCACCCTAATCTTTTTCCCCCTTTTTCGTAATTTCTATTTTTTTTCATTAAGTTTAGGTTCTAGTTTAATTTTCTGTTTTCATTTGATTGTTAATCTGTGATTGTTAGTTCATGTTAGCTTCAATCATCGATGATTAATCGTTATTTTATACTTTTCGAATCATGTATTAGGTAGTATTCCGTTGTAGTCTGTCATTATGTTTTCATTTAGTAATCAGTTATATTAATAACTTTGATGTGAATACATATTTGTTGGCCTTAATGTTACTTCAACTAAAATTTTGAAGTCTCTGAACTATAACTGAAATATCAAATCCGCCAATTCTAGCTTTTTTAATTTCTGATTTTGATAGTTCTTTGTCTTGAAGTTTAGGTCATATTAATTAATGATTCAGTTTACTTATATTAGTATATTTGGAGTTTGGCAATGATTTTTAGTCGCTCTTTAGGCTTGAATCATCTATTGGATTGCAGTTTCGAGTTTCTCTTTCCTACATTGTCATATTTCCGTTTGAGTTCGTAGTTCATGTATTTGAAGATTTAGTGTTAATCCAAATTAACTGGTTTAAGTTTGAAGTAGTTGTTTAGTATAAGTAGTTATATGATTAAATCTTGATGATCTGTACTAGTTGACTCTTAATTGATCTTGTTCGGGTTTTTAGTTGTTTGCACTAGAATGAATCTAGTTTCTCTTTGTGGACTAGTTAACTTTGAATTTGGTTTGAGGGATTAAGGGGAAAGGTAAAGAAAGGGAGGGTACTTGAGTGTAGGGTCAGTGTTTGGTTGATTTCACTGTTGCAGACTGTTTTGGAGTACAATACTCCAAAATTCTGTCCACAGTTGGTAAGAAAAACTGTTCGTTGGCCAAAATTCTAGTTTTGGACAGATTTTTGGCAAAACAAAACATGTCCCAAAGTCCTTTCTTCTCCTATAAAAAGAGGATTTCTTCCCTCATCTTCGGAGATCATCTTGAATTCTGAAAAAGACACATCTTTTACACACTCTATCACACATCTGCTAGGCATTTTTACACACTAAAAAATACAATTTTAGGAGTAAAAATCAGCAGCTGAACTTAAAGAAAGCAAGCTGAAATTGTGAGCTTTATGAGTGCTTCTTAGAGTGAAAACTCTTTTAAAAAAGAATAAGTCTTTTATAGTTGATTTTGGGCTTCTTCTCTAAGGTTTTGGGGCTGTTTGGATACGAATTTGCTGCTGTTTTTGCTCGTTTTTATTGTTGTTTTTTTGCTATTTTGCTGTTGTTTCTGCTCATCTCACTGTTGTCTTTTATTCTGCGAATCAGGTAATTCCTACGTCTTTGTATTGCAGACTTTTGATAGTAATAAGAAGATTCAAACTTGTCCGAATGGCTGAAGCATGTTGTACTTGGTCTTTGCTTAAGAATAAATGTTGTACCTACGTATGAAAACATGTAAATATACAGTAGTTTTAGCTTTTAGAAGATATCTCTCTACTTATTGTTGTCTAGTTGTTGAAATGTCTGTTTCTCACCTTATTGGACTTAAAAGTCTTTAGTTTATTTTAGGTGAGCCTGATGTAAATGTGAATCTAATTTCTTTAGTTTACTATATTGACATCTTTATTAGCTTGCTTTGGCATCTCCTTGCTTAGTTAATTTGTTAACCTTCCCTGAAGTTATTCTCCAAAATATAAAAATATATTTATTTGAGTTT
>ML359965.1:30469-76779 GCA_005239505.1 Nicotiana paniculata | reverse complement strand
GACATCCAAATTCACTTCCGATCGCGTTCCCAACTCCAGAATCACCATACGGAGCTATTCCCAAACTCAGAATCCTAAACATACATCAACATCACTGAAATGCGCTTCAAACCAAACTTAGAAAATTTTTTCAAAAATGCCGACTTCCACAATATGCATCGAAAGGCTCCCGGGTTATCCAAAACCCGATCCGGACATACTCCCAAGTCCGAAATCATCATACGAACCTGCTGGAACCTTCAAATCCTGATTCGGAGGTCGTTTACTCAAAATTCCAATCTTAGTTGATTCTTCCAACTTAAGGCTTCTGAAATGAGAATTTTCTTTCCAAATCAACTCTAAACTTTCTGAAATTCAATTCCGACCACACCTACAAGTCATAATACCTGAAATGGAGCTGCTCATGGCCTCAAACCGCTGAACAACGCGCTAGAGCTCAAAACGACCGGTCGAGTCGTTACACCTTTGCACCTGGGTAACTTGGGTAAGTGATTTCTAACCTACTTAGATAAATTTCCATGATTTCTAACTTAAATCCGGTCCTTAGAATTCGAATTTGGGAGGAAGATTTGGGAAAACTTTGATAAACTTCATAGACCAAATTATTGAGTTTTGATTGGGTTTTTGACCTCCAATTTGAGAGATTTTCATATTTTTAGACTCATGAGTGAATGGGTGTCCGAAAAATATAATTTTTACCCGATTCCGAGATGTGGGCCCGGGGAAATATTTGGGCAAATTTCCTAATTTCGCGGTTAGCTTCGAACTTATTAGTTATTTACTTTCCTTGAGATGATATTTACACTATGCAATCGAATTGTCTAGATTTGGGCCACCCAGAGTTGGATACTCGTGGCAAGAGCGTGGTTTTGAGTTGATTAGCGCAGTCAAGGTAAGTATCTTGCGTAACCTTGTGGGGGGGAACTACCCCTTAGGATTGAGTCTTCTATGTTAATTATAGTCCGCGTACGCGAGGTGACGAGTGCGTACTCGGACTTATTTGCAAATAGATTTCCCTTTAGGGATTTTAGGTCCTTATGTTCCCCGTATATGAATTGAACTTGTTATATATGAATTCCTGTTTTCTAGTTTCATCTCTTCCTGCTCAAATTAGAAGTACTTGCCTAGCATTCCTTGATTCTTATATGATCTTAATTGACTTAATGAAGACTTTGTTTTTCCTACCATTATACTATATCATCCTTCATATGCTGCCTATGTGACTAGAATTAGTATAATCTCGCCCTATAAATTTCTAACAAGTAATTCGGAATATCTATACGTTGGTCAAGCATGCCCGTGAGTCGTACATTGTGATTTAAATGATTTCCCCCTCAAGTACTACTTAGGTTTAATTGATGACCGCCCATGTTGATGGTATTTCTCTGATGCTGCCTATTTACTGAGCATTTGTTCAAACTGAGTTTATTCGGTGAAGCTAATTGTTTAAGTGAGATTGGTTATAGTTGATTCCCTTGCCGGGATGATTTGGTTTCTTGGTTGCGAACTTGAATAGATAGAATCATTGTTATATTTGCCTTGTTTTCCCCTCGTTATGATGTTCCTCTTTGTGCTTGGCATTTCTTCAGTGGCTACTTCTTATGAGTAAGTTTTTACCATTTTGTGATTTAAGTCTTTGTATTTATTTGCTCATCGCACTTTGCATTTGGTCTTGTTTGCTTTTGTGCCGGTTGTGGCAATATATGTTGTTTCTTTCGCATTCTGGTTGTTTTCCTCAGTGGCTACATTGCATATTTAAATTGCGACTACAGACCGAGATTCGGGAGCTTTCCCCCTGTACTGCATTGCATATTTAAATTGGGACTACGGATAGAGATCCGGGAGCTTACCCCCTGCACTGCATCGTATATTTAAATTGGGACTACGGACAGAGATCCGGGAGCTTTCTCCATGTACTGCATTGCATATTTAAATTGGGACTACAGACGAGATTCCGGGAGCTTTCCCCCTGTACTTCATTGCATGACAAATTCTGACTTGCGGACTGAGTTATGGTGATTTTATCATTGAGGAGATTTGGATCGAAGAATATACATATATATTGAAAAGTATAGCTGAAAAGCAATTATCTCCAGGAAAAGTTATGTCTGAATGACTTCTGTTTCGAAAGTATAATTGAAAAGTATTTGTCTTGCAGAAAAATGATATTTGAAAGAGCAGTATTTGGGAAAGTATATTTTGAGCATCACGTATTTTGATGATATTTGAAAAAGCAGTATTTGGGAAAGTATATTTTGAGCATCACGTATTTGATGATATTTGAAAGAGCAGTATTTGGGAAAGTATATTTTGAACACCACGTATTTTGATGATATTTGAAAAAGCAGTATTCGGAAAAATATATTTGAACACCACGTATTTGAAGGGACTATGTTTTAAAGATTTATATTTATAAAAATATATAAATATACATTCAGAGAAAGTATGTTTCAAAGAAGAAATTTCTCTATTCCGAAATGATTATATCTTTAAAGTTTCAAAATAAACTCGCGATTTAAAGGTTTTCACTCGAAGGTTTGACCAGTTTTATTGAGTTTATTGGCTAAGGCCTGACGTGAATAAATTGATGCAGTGCTGAGTTGCTAGTGCTTTTATTGGATTGTGATTCCCGCAATTTGGATTGCATCCTTTCCATTCTCTTTGCATATTTCAATTATGTTGTCCGTTGATCGTAATTATTAAATTTTCTTCTGTATTATTCGATCGTATCGTTGATTATATTGAAAAAATTTTAGATAGATATTATGTTTCGGTCATTTATACATTTATGCCTTTTTACTTATTAGACCGGTGGTGTCTTGACTAGTCCTCGTCACTACTTCACCGAGGTTAGTCTTGATACTTACTGGGCACCGTTGTGGTGTGCTCATACTACACTTCTGCATATTTTTGTGTGCAGATCCAAGTTATTGTTGTTAGTAGCTGCACAGATCATTGCTGAGGTGACTCAAGGTAACCTGCTGTTGCGTTCGTAGGCTTCGGAATCACCTTCCTGCTTTATTTCTATTCAAATGTACTTACTTATTCCTGGACAGTTGTATTTAGATTTGATTTCATAGAGCTTATGAATTGTATTTACCGGGTTTTAGGAAATTGTAAACTCTGTCAAGAATTCTATTTCGAAACTATTAAAATTCCTTTATCATTGTTGTTGTTCAGTGGAAATGTTAGGCTTACCTAGTCCCTAAGACTAGGTGCCATCACGATACTCAATGGAGGAAAATTTGGGTCATGACAAGATATTGTCTGGGCGGAGCAATAAGGGTGGCCAGTAAACGGAGTGATAAGGGAGGCTAATATAAGAGCGATAAGGATGGCTATTATAGGAATGATAAGGGTGTCTATAGGAGAGATAAGGGTGGCTATTGTCAGGGACGATATGTGGTGATATAGGGATATTGTGTTGGTGATTTTTGTGTGATGTTGTGATTTCTGGTGATTTCTTTTATATATTGTGCAAATTATTTCATAAATCCAGTAAATTTGATTATAGTCAGTTATATGTTGAAATTATGAGCCTGTGAATCTTGCCGGGATTATGATATGGGCACGAAGTTCCTGGGATAAATGATGAATTTATTATTGGTATGTGAATTGTCCGTACAATTATGATATGAAATATGAGAACGAGGTTTCGTGGTCATATAATGAAAATGATATTGGCACGTGAGTTGTCCGTGCGATTATGATAGAAATATTGGCACGAGGTGCCGTAAAAATATGAAAATGGGCTAAGGCCCGTATTTGATGATTATGAAATGAGGTGTCACGGGGTGACTTTTATTTGAAAGAATTATATTCGAAACATATTATTTGAAAGAATTATATTTGGAAGATATTTATTTGAAAGAATTATATTCGGAAGATATTTATTTGAAAGGGTTATATTCGAAAGATACTCATTTGGAAGAATTATATTTGGAAGACATTTATTAGAAAGAATTATATTTGAAAGATGGTTATTTGAAGGAGCTATATTCGAAATATATTCATGGGAAATGATTATATTCCAAAGATTATTATTTGAAAAACTTATAGGTGAAAGATTTATATTTGAAGGACTTGATTAATTGGTTGTACTTGTATTCACTATTTGTTGAGAAATATTTATGGTGTTCTTGTTGCCCTGCTGTTTATATCACTGGTTGATTATTGTTGCCATCATTGTAATTTGTTTCCTATTATTTTCATATTTTATATTGCACAGGTTATTAGACTAGTGAGTGTCTTGACTGTACCTCGTCACTACTCCACCGAGGTTAGTCTTGATACTTACTGGGTACCAACTGTGGTGTGCTCATATTACACTTCTGCATAATTTTGTGTAGAGCCAGGAATTGGAGATATAGAATTCGAACAGAGCTAAAGTGGGATCGCAAGGATTCAAGGTAGAGTTGTTTGGTCATCGCAGTCCCTTGGAATCTTTCCATTTTTATTGTACTGTTATTTATTTTCGAACAGGATTGTACATTCGATCCCCGAGATCGTTCCATGTATTCAGTTAGAGTTTGTGACTCAGTATTACCAGTCTTGGGAGGTTATTTGATCATTTCCGTTGTTAGTTTTGACACTTATTTCTATTTCTATTTCTTGTAAAAAATTCTATTCCAAAAAAATGGCTTGAATTGTAACTAAGATCGACTTACCTAGTCTCAGAGACTAAGTGTCATCACGACGCGTGTGGTGGGATTTTGAGTTCTGACATAAGAGGCAACAACTTCAGTTAAGGCACACAAGAGTCAAACAGGCAACAAGAGTGGAACATGGAGCAATTAATTCCAAATAAAACACGTAGAGGTGAAACTAGTAAATGAGAAAATTTAAGATAATAAAATAACTTCATATCTAATGAACATAAGAACCTACGAGTCTTAAAAGGCTAATTTTTTCATAAATAAGCCCGCGCACGTACTCGTCACCTCCCGTATACGGACTTTACACGATACAATTAACATAAAAGACTCAAATCCTAAGGAGTAGTTCCCCCACAAAAGGTTAGGCAATATACTTACCTCAAAGCAGACAGACCGATACTCTAAAACGAACTTCTCGAGTAAAATGACCTCCGAACACCTCAAATCTAACCAAAATAACTTCAAAGCTTAAGTAAAACACATAAGAAATTATTCCGGATCATAAAGTCTTAATCTTTATCAAAAACCAAAAATCAAACTAAAAGTCGACACCCGAGCCCGCACCCCGGAATCCGATAAAATTCACAAAACCCGAACATTCATTCCGATACGAGTTCAACCATACTAAAATTATCAAATTTCAATACCATTTCGTCCCTCAAATCATCATTTTACATTTTTAAAGTTTTTTTCAAAATCCTCATTTTTCTAAACTCAAAACACTAATTTAACAATAAAAATAAAGATATAATCATGGAATATAATAAAGTCTAGGTGAGAGAACACTTACCCCAATGATTGTCTTGAAAACCCACAAAAGGTCTACGAAATCGAGGTATGCACCTCAAAATATGGTGGAAATGGCCAAGCCCTCGGTTTATATGATTCTGCCCAGAACTCCTGCATTTGCGGAAAAAGAAGCGCATCTGCACAATCGCATTTGCGAGAAAAAGTTCGCATCTGCGAACTCAACTAGCCAGGCTTGGATCCGCATCTGCGGAACAAGCGACCTTGCAGAAGCGCCAAAAGGATCACAGAATTGAATTGCTTCGTAGCTGCGATCGATATACCGCAAAAGCGGCCTTCGCATCAGCGTGCCAGCCTCCACAGAAGCGAGCGAGCTCCCAGGCCAACATGACCGCAGAATCGACCAGGATTATGCAGAAGCGGAGCCGCACCTGCGCTCCAAGATGTCGCAGGTGCGAAGCACCAGAAACTGACCCGTTCACAACCATGAATACCTTCCGAAACTCATCTGAAACACACTTGGGGCCCTCGGGACCCCATTCAAGCATATCAACAAGTCCCAAAACCTAACGCGGACCTGCTCGAGGCCTCAATCATATCAAACAACATTAAAACTACGAATCGCACCATGAATCGAACTTATGAACTTTCAAATCTTCTAACTTCTAAAACTCGCGCTGAAACCTATCAAATCAACCCGGAATGACGTCAAATTTTGCAGGCAAGTACCAAATGACATAACGGTGATGTTCCAACTCTCTGAATCACATTCCGACTCTGATATCACCAATGTCAACTCTTGGTCAAACCTCTCAACCTTCCAAACTTCAACATTTTCAACTTTCACCGAAATGCTTCAAATTACCCTACGGACCTCCAAATTCAATTTCGGACATGCGCCTAAGTCCAAAATCATCATACAAAGCTATTAAAATCATCAAAAACCATATTCCGGAGTCGTTTATATAAAATTCAAATTTCGGCTCACTCTTACCGCTTAAACTTCCAAAACTAGATTCCTTCTTTCAAATTGACTGAATCATCCGGTAACTGAACTCGTCCACGCACGCAAGTCATAACAATACGAAGTTGTTCAAGACCTTATGCCGCCGAGCGGAACTTGAATTCTCAAAACGACCAGCCGGGTCATTACAAAATTATTCATAAGGCGTTACTCGTTCGGAAACTCATTAGAAATTTTTATTTCATAATTAGTTAAAATCTACAACGTTGAAAGTAAAGGAAGAACCATATACATGCGAAACATGCATCGATGTAAATGCACTGTTTAAGTTGCTTGTGCGCTTGCATGTTTGACATGTTTGTTACCCTTGAGAATGAATTGTTGATTTATTATTTGTTTGCAGACACATCCATCACAGCACTGTTTTATGTCATCGGCAGACGTGCACACTCAATTCCTTTTATAGGTACTGGTGAAATGATAGAATGTTACTGTATGCATATCTAACAATAGGGGTGTCTCATTGAGGTGTGTGCATCAAACATATTTACTTGTGTCAAATGGCTTTGCTATAGATTGTAAATAAGTTTTGTTACATGAGAAGGATGTATGCGATATTATCTAAACAATGGTGTTCATCTCATGGGATCAAAACTAAATTCGAACTGTTCTTCACTAAAACTACTTCTTTTGACTCTTGGCATTCTTTGTTTTGGCTCTTTTTGTAGAAAGATTTGCCAGAAACAATTGCAATTGTGGTGGCCCCTGAAGACCCATGCAGGTATGCCATTATGTATGTGGTATTGCTCAAGTAGCTGCGCAATTTAAAAGAGAGTTCACCTGGCCATTAAATTTCTTTTAATATGATTCCTGATATGTATGTCACATACATTACATACACCACATACATTATGTCTGTGAGTCTGTGTGCACATGCGCGTAGATAAAGGGTGATTGCTTATATTTAGATTTGCATTTTGATGTTTATATTCAAATGCTCTGTGGTATCCCTAAATGGAGTTTTTTGCTAAGTGATACTGTTTTTATTCTTAATTCCATAAGTAACATGCTTTTGAATTTTTTTTCCGGAAATGCAAGTCTTGCCTGGACTAAGTAAAATTTTAAGGAAAATCCAGTTTAACTGAGTAAAAATTTTGTAAGTTATAGAGTACTAAGACCTATAAAGTTGAGATCAAAGTACATAATTCTATACCATACGTTATTGAGATGTTAAAAAAGTCACTTAATAAATCATAGACTTCTAAATACTTATTGCAGTTTCTCTTCATGTGACATGCCTCATGATATATTTCGTTTGTCTGATCCTGTTGGTATGTCTGTTATTGGAAACTGTGAACTAACTGGTTTTCATGATCACGAGTATCATAAGGATGGAAGTCCAACAGATGAAGGTTGTTCTCATGTCACTATGGATAAAAAGATATTTGTTAATGTTGTAGACCTTCGCGAGCAAATATAAATGTTACCGGGATGGTTGTACAGAGTATTGTCTAATTTTAAAGTGGTCAATACCTTCTTGTAAGTTCATTCACGGGGTTCCAAGAATACAACTTATTTGAAGTGAGCAGTTGTATTTGTTTTCGTATCTTAGGCCAGGAATTTATATTGTATGTTAGGAGCCATGGTTTTTGGCTTTGCCATTCACATTGTTTCTACAAAACTATATTTTCTTGATTATTCAATTGCTGCAGTTGTAACCTAAGACGCAGGAAGGTTTTTATCCATCTTTTATCTTTGGAAGGTTTAAATTCACATTTGAGACTTGAATGTGAGCCTTTAGGGTTAGGTGATATCACATTCATGATGCGTCTTTTTTGATATTTTGAGAAATCTACCGGTGGACAAGTTTTTGATAAACGTGATTTTTAGAGTTTGGGACTTTGTTAATCTTGTTAAACTCACTTTGTTTTACGGCGAAAAATTATGCGCATTGGGTGAATATGAATTTCAAGTACTTAATTATGGTGAATTATATGCATTCTCACCTTATTAAATCACTTAACTATGATAAATTAACATGATTTGGTGAAACCACCCAGTGCGGGGAGGTATTTTCCTTCATCTAACTAGTCAAAATCTAAATTAATATTTTCAAACCTCACTTCTAATTAAATATTTCATATAAATTGATAGGGTTGAACATCTAAGTGGTATAAAATAACTACACATAATCATTTATAAAGTCGGATTGATAATATGAAAAGACAACTTACATTCTACAAGAATTTAAAATACAATGATACTATTAATTAAAATAAAAACGTACACAACCAATGTGTACCAGTAAATCCAAGTTGATACAAGAGGAGAGAATTAGTAGGTTGAGAATGTTGACAGGGAATACAGATTGACAAATAACTACTATTATTTAATACGAGTATAAAAATTGGATAAAATTATCTTTAGCTGAAATACAAAACAATATTAAATTTGAAAATTTTATCAATAAAACTCCAGCATAATGTGCCGAGTACCTTGTGCTAGAGTTCAGTAAGCAGTACGTCTTCTCCTTTTTCTTCATTGTCTTTATTTATGTGTCATCTTCTATTAGCAAGAAAAATCCAATTAAAAGCATAACAAACACACCTTAGGTACCCATGAAATTATAGTCCTTTTCTTTTAAAAAATTGTCTTAGTTTGACTGCAAAATAGCCTCGTGATCGCTTAAATTTGTACCCATTTGTCAATTCGATAAATAAATTTATAATTTTTCTATTTTAATATTTCTACTTGAAAAAATGACTACTAATATAAATATTTTTGACCGTTGACCATGCCTATGTGAAAATTTGTGTAGCTGACATGGCCAATTGAGTGAAAATCAAAGAGTCGTACATAGAATTATTTTTATAAACAATATTAGATTCAGAAAAAACTATATAAATGAAAAAGAAAAAGAAAAAACCTATCTCTCTCCCCTTCTCTTTTCCCCTCTCCTCCCACCCTTCTCTTGTCTTCCCCAGCAGCCTCCCTACCCCTCTAATCTGTATTTTTTTCATTTCCTATTCGAATTTTTTTTTCCCCTCCCTTTTCTCATTTCTTTTGCCCTCCCCCTTCTTATTTCAATTTTTTTTATTCATTTGCTAGTCTCCACCCACTTTTTCTGTCACAACCTCCCTCAACTCCTCCATAACCAACACCTTCACCCCATATTGCTGCCATCAGCTCCCACTTTCTCTTTTTCTTTCTTTTCTTTTTCCTTTTTCTTTCAAAGCAAATCTAGTTAGTCAGCTACCGCTAACGGATTGCATGTGAGAACTGATAAAAGATTAGGTGGCTTTAATCGAAGAACAAGAAAATAAATTGAATTTTGTTGTCTTCAATGAAATTTGCCGGAAGTTTGAAATGGAATAACAACAACTTTTTACTGGGGGGGGGGGGGGGGGGGGGGGGGGGGGAGGGGTTCAGTGGTAGTGATTATGACTTGAAAATGAAGCTTCCATGTAGGTTGAAGAAGATGATAATGGTTAAAAATGGCTGAGCTTTGGTGTAGTCGTTGGTGGACTATCGACGGAGCTACGGTGGAGAAAAAGAGAAAGAAAAATAAATTAAAAATCTGATAAATTAATTTTTTTCAAAATGTGGGACCACAAAATTCTACATGTCATATAATAAATATCAAGCATGTGACATGACATTCATGTTAGAGCAATTGACGAACGAAGTGCTTATTAGTAATCATTTTCTCAATTAAAGGTGTCAATGGGAAAATTATAAATTTGTTTACCGGATTAATAAATAGGTGCAAGTTTAGGTGGCTCCGAGGCTATTTGACCTAGTTTTACTGGACACAAAGTTTAATAAAGAAGGAAATTTTTTTGAATATGTGGTATTAAATAAGCCATATCATTTGCGTGGCTGTAAAACTTTTGAACTTGTGGTCTAATATCTGTCATAGCATTTGTGTGGTTATAAATGATTCTTATTAAGAAAATATTGAAAGGTGTCAATCTCTTCGGAACAAAATAGTGCTAATCTTTTTAAAAGAAAGCGAGTAGTACATGTTTGAATATAGGGAATAATGGAGATCTTCCCCAACCACGAGTGATTTTATAGTGTGCCTCACATAAGTGACATTTGTGGACCCATATTTTATATATTTGGGTCCAAAAAATTCTGGGATCGCAAAACTATGAGACAAAAAAGGACCTCATACAACTAGTATCAATTGTATGAGGTACAAAATAAATTTTTTCCTCCAACCACCCAAATTAACTCTTGCAACCCTAACATTCAAGTGACGCATAGCAGATTAAAAAAGATACGAAAACAACAACGATGAAATGGGAAAGAACAAAGAGCTTGCGTTGAAGAAATACAAAGAAGAACACAAAATAGAATCTGAATATGATGAGGATTCGTATTTGTTCACGTCGCAAGGTTAAGTAGTTAAATCGTTCCGTCACCGGTGTCCTGTCTTCTTCTGTCATGACCCGGAATCTCAATTTGAAGGTTGTGATGGCGCCTAACTTCCACTTGCTAGCAAGCTAATATTAGTTCAAAACAGAATAATAACAATTATTAACGAAGATTAAAGCTGAAATACATAAAATAAACCCATAACATAACGCGGTCTAACTCAATCCCAGAAGTCTTGTGCCACAGGTACATGAGCAACTAAAATTCTACAAGTATAGTTTGAAATAAATACAAATGTTCAAATGAGATAAACAGTAAAGATAGGAAATGGAAGAGGACTTTAAGGTCTACGAATTCTAGCACATCTACCTCAAGTCTCTGAAGCAATGTGATTCGAGCAGCCGCACTACTAAGCATCACTAGGACCAATGCCAGTATCTGCACAATAAGTGTAGATGTGTAGTATGAGTACAACCGACCCAATGTACTCCATAAGTATCGATCCTAACCTCGACGAGGTGATGACGAGGATATGACAGGTCACCTACGTAAAAATTATGTATAATTATATATAAAGAAGCTAAGTAACAAGTAGAACAATAATATATTAACTGGGAGGGGACATGCGAAAGGGGAGATACCATAAAAACTACAAGTAGGAAATCACAAAATAACATTTTAGAAATAAACAACTATATAACCAAGTAAATCATCAAAACCGGAAATCAAACAAGGCAATGTGTCACGACCCAAATCCAACACAGGTCGTGATGGTGCCTATCGTGATAAAAGGCAAGCCTATTTCCCAAAATATTACTATGCAATTAATTATAAGAACTTAATAAAATATTTCCAATATTTGAATTCCTCATATAACAAGCCAACTCTAAATATAAATATATAAAATACGGAAACAAACCCCAAACATTGGGGTGTTACTAAGTCATGAGCGTCTAAATCTATGAACTAAGATATATAAATTGTCTAACTGCCAATACATCCCAAACGAAGAAATAGATGATAAAAGGAGTAACAAGGTCATGTGGACGCTAGCAGCTACCTTGCAATCTCCAAAGATAGTCGGCCTGAACTCAATGATCGTCGCGCTCTAACTCACCTGGATCTGCACATAAAGTGCAGGGTGTAGTATGAGTACAACCGACTCAGTAGTAACAGAAATAACTAAGGAACTGAGTAGTAGTGACGAGCTAAGCAGAACAATACAATTATTTCTTCTCACAATTAAGGATAAACAGTAGTAAGCAGGTAATTTTCGTAAATCAACAAATGCTACAAGGCAATTAACAGGTAAATGCAACAACAGCAAAAGTAAATGAAACTTCTCAGCAATGTCACTCCATCACTCAGCCTCAAGCACATACTCAATAGGTACATGATCTCACTGGGGTTGTACAGACTCCAGAGGGGATCCTACAACCCAAGCGCTAAGCATGGACAACTCACATGCCATAATATCAATCTCACGTACTACACGGACAACTCACGTGCTACATGGACAACTCACGTGCTCTAATATCAATATCTCACGACAAGCCCTCGGCCTCACTCAGTCATGTACCTCACTAGCCTCACAACTTTCAACAAATAAAGGGAACACAACCCAAATCAAGTATTACAGCGTATCAACAAAATAATAGAGGCTGAGGTAAACATGTACAAGAATTTCTATGACTGAGTGCAATTAATGTAAGCATGAATAAAGCCTAAGCATGATCTCTAACATGAAGGCAGTCAAGTTCAACAAACAGGTGAATACATAACATACACAATGGTTATTAGACCTCACAGCCTCACAGGACGGAGCAAGTCACTATCCCTCGCGGTATACACCCACACGCCTGTCACCTAGCGTAGGTATCACCTCCAAACAGTAACATGATATCAAATTCTCCGGGTTTATACCCTCAAAGCCAGAGTTAAAACTGTTACTTTCTTAACAGCGTAAAATCCTACTCCGGGATGCCCTCGCCCCTTAACTCGATCTCAAAAAGCTTTGAATCTATCCATAATCAGAATAATACTATCAACATAGGATAAAGAATCGAATTCCACAAGAAAAACTACAAAAATAGGCCAAAAATTCGAATTAGGCTAAAACCAGGCCCCCGGGCCCACATCTCAAAACCCATAAAAAATTACAGAAATAGAAACCTCGTTCATTCCCGAGTCTAGCCATATAAAATTTATCAAATTCCGACTCCGTTTGGTCCCTCAAATCCTCACCTTAAACTCTCCAAAACTCAATCTCTAACTCCCTCAACTTCACACCAAATTCTTACCAATTTCATGACTAAACAGTGGGAAATCATTATAAACACACGTAATAAAGCCCAATTAACTTACCTAGCTGATATCTCTTGATTTTCCCTTGAACTTCACTGCCCAAAGCTCAAAACCAGCCAACAATGGTGAAGAAAAGGCAAAAAATTGTAAAGTGTGGCTTATATAGTTTCTGCCCAGGGGTTCCGCACCTGCGAACCCATCTTCGCTCCTGCACAAACCGCATCTGCGGATAAATTTTCACTTCTGGGGATTTTCATTAACTCGCCAGTCTCCACTTCTGCGGTCACCTTACCACACCTGCGGTCATCGCAGATGCGGGGACCAAACCGCACCTGCAGTTCCTCTGCACACCTGCGTCTCAAGCCCCCTCCTGCGAAGCTCGCACCTGCGGTTCCCTATTCGCGGGTGCGGACACACCAGTAACAGCAGCCTTTAGCTGTATTTTCGAAATTCCAAACTCCCTGATACCCATCCGAAACACACTCGAGGCCTTCGAAAACTCAACCAATAATTCCAACAAGTCATGTATCACTACCCGAACTTAGTCGAACCTTCGGAACACCCAAAACAACACCAAAACACCAAATCACCCTCGGATTCAAGCCTAAGAACTTGTAAAATTCCAAAATTCCCCAACGATGCCGAAACCTATCATACCACGTCTGAATGACCTCAAATTTTGCACACACGTCAAAAATGACACTACGAACCTACTCCAACTTCCTCAATTCCATTCCGACCCCGACACCTAATCTTCCACTACCGACCAAACTCTCCAAATTTCTAACTTTCACTAATTCAAGCCTAATTCTACCACAGACCTCCAAATTATATTCCAGACACACTCCTAAGTCTAATATCACCCAACGAAGCTAACTGAATCATAAAAATCCAAATCCGAGTTCGTTTACTCATAAGTCAACTTTCTCTTGACTTTTCTAACTTAGCTTTCTAACTAAGAAACTAAGTGTCTCATTTCACTCCAAAAACTAGTCCGTACTCAGACCTACCAACTCGATACAACTCAATAACCCTGAACAACACATAAAGAAGTAGAAATAGGGGAAACAAGGCTATAAATCTCGAAACAACCGGCCAGGTCGTTATATCCTCCCCCTCTTAAGCAAATGTTCGTCCTCGAACGAGTCTAAAAACATACCTGACATCACAACATCTGAAGCAATAACATCAGGTTTGGCGGGGAGGGCATAGAAACGAGCCTGATCACCCCCTGCTCTGCCTCCCCCTATTGGGTGACCCCCGGTTGACTGGGCTCCGCCCCTCGCTGGCTGAGATCCATCCCTAACTGGCTGAGCGGATGGTGGAGGAACTGGAGCTGGTGCCCTCGACCGAGTACTCCGCTGTGGAGTCTCGCCCAACAGCCTAGGGCAATATCTCATAACGTGACCAAAATCCCCACACTCGAAAAAAACCCTCCTTTGACGAAATTGCTACTCCTAATGCCCAAAAGAACTACCCGTAGATACCTGAGCGGATAGGGAATGATGAGAACCCTGTGCTAATAGTGCACTAAATGATGACTGACCCTGCTGAAAGTAACCCCCTGAGGAGCACCACTGAATCCACCCTGACCACGAGGCCTCTTGGCCTCCCTCTCAGCCCTTTCCTGCCCTCGAACCATCTCAATCTGTTGAGCAATGTCGACAACCTTATCAAAGGTAGCACCGGATACTCTCTCTCTGGTCATAAGCAATCGAAGCTGAAAATCGAGGCCATCTATAAACCTCTTGATCCTCTCTCGTTCTGTGGGAACCAACTAGACCGCATGACGAGCCAACTCGGAGAACCGCATCTCATACTGTGTAACAGACATCTCATCCTGGCAAAGCTTCTCAAACTGTCTGCGTAGCTCCTCTCTGCGGGACTCAGGTACAAACTTCTCCAGAAAGATAACGGAGAACTGTTGCCAAGAAAGGGGCGCTACGCCAACCGGCCTACGCCTCTCGTAAGCCTCCCACCAATTAAGTGCAGCCCCAGAGAACTGGAAAGTAGTGAATGAGACCCCACTGGTCTCCAGAATACCCGTGGTCTGAAGCATTCTCTGACACTTGTCCAAGAAATCATGTGCATCCTCACCCTCAGCACCACTAAATGACGGAGGTTGGACTCTCCCAAACCTCGCCAATTTGTGCTGCTCATCCTCTGGCATCACAAGAGCTACGTAGTCCTGAGCAACTCTACCGGCTAGGCTAGAGGTGCCCCCGGCGTCTGTAGTCCCTGAACAACCTGCTTAGGTGTGCGAGCTGCGGGAGTCTGAGTGCCTCCCTCGGCCTGAGAAGTAGCTACGGCCGTAGTAACTGAAGCCCATGAGCAAGGCCCGTACACACTGATACAATCTGGGCCAGGGCCTCCTGAAGGCCTAGGAAAACAATAGGCAGAGGTGGTGCATGAGTTGGTCCCCCCTGAACATCTACCTCCGAGAACTGATCCTGACGGGGGACATCTGGGGGATCTGTGGGTGCTGCCCCAGCTGCTGCACTGGCGATGTCTCCGCCCCTACCACGGCCTCTACTGCGGCCTCGACCTCTCGCGGCCCGAGCTGGTGGTTGTCCCTCTTGACCAGTAGCACGAGTCCTCACCATCTGTGAGAGAATGAAATAACATGTGTTTAGTTACTAGAATACACATAACGCACGACAAGAATCCAAGAATGTAAAATTTTCCTAAAGGTTCTGCAACCTCTCGAAGATAAGTACAGACGTCTCCATACCGATCCGCAAGACTCTACTAAACCCGCTCATGACTCATGAGACCTATGTAATCTAGGCTCTGATACCAACTTGTCACGACCCAAATCCAACCCAGGTCGTGATATCGCCTATCGTGATACAAGGCAAGCCTATTTCTCAAAATATTACTACGAAATTAATTATAAGAACTTAATAAACATTTCCAATATTTGAATTCCTCGTAAAGCAAGCCAACTTTAAATATAAATATATAAAATACGGAAATGATCCCCAAACATCAGGGTGCCACTAAGTCATGAGCGTCTAAATCTATGAACTAAGATATATAAACTGTCTAACTGTTAATACAACCCAAACGAATAAATAGATGATAAAAGGAGTAACTAGCAGCTACCTTGCAATCTCCAAAGATAGCTGGCCTGAACTCAACGATCGCCGCGCTCTAATTCACCTGGATCTGCACATAAAGTGCAGGGTTTAGTATGAGTACAACCGACTCAGTAGTAACAGAAATAACTAAGAAACTGAGTAGTAGTGACGAGCTAAGCAGAACAATCCAATTATTTCTTCTCATGATTAAGGATAAACAGTAGTAAGCAGGTAATTTCTGTAAATCAACAAATGCTACAAGGTAATTAACAGGTAAATGCAACAACAACAAAATTAAATGAAACCTCTCAGCAATGTCACTCCATCACTCAGCCCTCAAAGCACACACTCAATAGGTACCTGCGCTCACTGGGGGTGTGCAGACTCCGGAGGGGATCCTATAGCTCAAGCTCTAAGCACAGACAACTCACGTGATGCATGGACAACTCATGTGCCATAATATCAATCTCAGGATCCGCACGGATAATTCACGTACTATGGTATCAATACCTGGATCCGCACGGACAACTCATGTTCTCTAATATCAATACCTCACGACATGCCCTCGGCCTCACTTAGTCAAGTACCTCAAATACTCATCTCAAACTCTCCAAAACTCAAGCCCTAACTCCCTAAAATTCACCCTAAATTCCTACCAAATTCATGACTAAACAGTGAGAAATCATTATAAACACACGTAATAAAGCCCAAGTAACTTACCTCACTGATATCTCTTGATTCTCCCTTGAATTTCACTGCCCAAAGCTCAAAACCGGCCAATAATGGTGAAGAAAGAGCAAAAATTTGTGAAGTGTAGCTTATATATTTTCTGCCCAGGGCTTCCGCACCTGCGATCCCATCTTCGCATTTACGCAAACCGCATCTGCGGATTTTCATTAACTCGTTAGCCTCCGCTTCTGCGATCTCCTTACCGTACCTGCAGTCATCGCAGATGCGGGGACCAAATCGCACCTGCGATCCCATCTTCGCATCTGCGGATAAATTTTCGCTTTTGTGGATTTTCATTAACTCGCTAGCCTCCGCTTCTTCGATCGCCTTACCGCACCTGCAGTCATCGCAGATGTGGGGACCAAGTCGCACCTGCGGTTCCTCTGCACACCTGCGCCTCAAGCCCGCTCCTGCGAAGCTCGCACCTGTAGTTCTCAATCCGCAGGTGCCGACACACCAGTAATAGCCGCCTTCAGCTGCATTTTCCAAATTCCAAACTCCTCGATACCTATCCGAAACACACCCAAGACCCTCGGAACCTCAACCAATAATTTCAACAAGTCATATATCACTACTCGAACTTAGTCGAACCTTCAGAACACCCTAAACAATGCCAAAACACCAAATCACCCTCAAATTCAAGCCTAAGAACTTCTAAACTTCCAAAATTCGCCAACGACGTCAAAACTTATCAAACCACGTCCGAATGACCTCAAATTTTGCACACGCATAAAAAATGACACTATAAACCTACTCCAACTTTCGGAATTCCATTCCGACCCCGATACCTAATCTTCCACTACCGAAGAAACTCGCCAAATTTTTACTTTCGCTAATTCAAGCCTAATTCTACCACGGGCCTCCAAATTACATTCCGGACGCATTCCTAACTCTAAATTACCAAAGGAAGCTAACTGAATCATAAAAATCTATATCCGAGTTCGTTTAGTCACAAGTCAATTTCCGATTGACTTTTCTAACTTAACTTTCTAACTAAGAAACTAAGTGTCTCATTTCACTCCAAAAACTACTCCGGACCCAGACCTACCAACTCGATACAGCTCAACACAGTTGAACAAAATATAAAGAAGCAGAAATGGGGGACACAGGGCTATAACTCTCGGAACGACCGACCGGATCGTTACACAATGAAATGAAGATGGCACGGCATCACCCTTCGTGCTTTTACTCTCGTCCTTACCATGTAATATCATAAATGAAATGGCACGACATCATCCTTCATGCTTTTACACTCACCGGCACGACATCACCCTTCGTGCTTTTACTCTCAACATCTCTCAATATATGATTGTCACGATCCGAATTTCCAACCTCGGGACCGTGGTGACTTATAAGTGGGGATTTTGATTACTTATTAACGCCTTTTAGCTTTTGTTTTAGTCCAAAAGCTCTTAATTGTGTTCCCGAAGATGATAAAGAACACTTGTTGAATAAGTATGGGACAAAATTTGATTTTTGAGTCAAAACTTAGTAGTAAGACCGAACTATTTATTTCTTTACGTGCTAGAGGTACAAAACTAAAATTCACAGTTGATCCTTTCCGAAGAAAAAATATGTACTAATAATCATTTTGAAAACTTTAAAGATATAAACATTTCGGAATAGAGAAATTTCTTCTTTGAAACATACTTTCTCTTATGTATATTTATATATTTTTATAAAGAGAAATCTTACAGCATAGTCTCTTCAAATACGGGGTATTCAAATACATTTTCCCAAATACTGCTCTTTCAAGTATCATTAAAATACGTGATGTTCAAAATATATTTTTCCAAGTACTGCTCTTTCAAATATCATCAAAATACGTGATGTTCAAAATATATTTTTCCCAAGTACTGCTCTTTCAATTATCATCAACATACGTGATGTTCAAAATATATTTTCCCAAGTACAGCTCTTTCAAATATCATCATTTTTGCAAGACAAATATTTTTCAAATATACTTTCAAAAGGAAGTCCTTTAGACATAACTTTTCCTGGAGATAATTGCTTTTCAGCTATACTTTTCAATATATATATTTATATCTTTCGATTCAAATTTCCTCAATCATAAACTCCCGGAACTCAGTCCACCACTCAGAATTTGTCATGCAATGCGGTACAGGTGAAAAGCTCCTGGATCTCTGTCCGTAGTCCCAATTTGTTTAAATATGCGATGCAGTACAGGGGGAAAGCTCCCGGATCTCTGTCTGTAGTCCCAATTTAAATATGCGATGCAGTACATGGAGAAAGCTCCCGGATCTCTGTCCGTAGTCCCAATTTAAATATGCGATGCAGCCACTGAGAAAAACAACCAGAATGCGACAGAACCAATATATATTGCCACAACCGGCGCGAAAGCAAACAAGGCCGAATACAAAGTGCAATGAGAAAATCAATACAAAGACTTAAATCACAAATGTGGTAACAACTCGCTCATAAGAAGTAGCCCCTGAGAGGAATGCCAAGCACAAAGAGAGAACAGTATAACGAGGGGAAGAAAAGACAGATATAGCAATGATTCTATACATTCAAGTTCGCAACCAAGAAACCAAATCATCCCGGCAAAGGAATCAGCTATAACCAATCTCACTTAGACAATTAGCTTCACCGAATAAACTCAGTTTGAACAATGCTCAGTAAATAGGCAGCATATGAAGAAAGGCATAGCATAACGGTAGGACAAACAAAGTCTTCATTTAAGTCAATTAAGATCATATAAGAAACAAGGAATGCTAGGCAAGTATTTCTAACTTGAACAGGAGGAGATGAGATTAGAAATCAGGACATTCAGATATAACAAGTTCAATTCGGGGAACATAAGGACCCAAAAATCCGTAAAGGGCAATCTATTTGCAAATAAGTTCTAGTACACACTTGTCACCTCGCGTACGCGGACTACAATCAACATAGAAGACTCAATCCTAAGGGGTAGTTTCCCTCACACAAAGTTAGGCAAGATACTTACCTCGACTGCGCTAAACAACTCAACATCATTCCCTTGCCACGAGTACCCAACTCCGGGTGGCCCAAATCTAGACAATTCGATTGCATAGAGTAAATATCATCACAAGGAAACAAAACCCTCTCGAACCGTTAAATCACGAGTCCGGGTCCGTTTACCAAGAACGTTGACTGAAGTCAACTTTATTCAAATTTGTAATATAAAATTTTTATTTTTTATCATCTTTTCACATAAAGGCTTTCCGGCTACACGCCCGGGCTGCGCACGCAAATCGAGGAGAGATAGAAGGAAGTTTTCACGACCTTGGAACACAGAATTAGATAGAATATACGGGATGACCCTTTTGGGTCATCACACATTTTTATAATTCTAATGCCCCAAAAAACAATTAATGCTTTATTATTTTTAAACATAATATATAAATATATTTTCTACATGTAAATTTATTCGGTACGGTTCGATATTTTTTCGGTTTATTTTCACAAAATAAAAAACCTACCGTAAGACATTGATTTGTCCTCTCAAATTTCATAATCTTTTTAGAATTATAGACATATACAATCAGCCGAATAAGATGCCTGCAGCTGACTATTGACCAAAAAAAAAAAAAAAAAAAGGTGAAAGCATAAGGTTTAGGTGAAAAAAACAGAATAAACATTTCCTCCCGTGGGTCTATGAGACGTATATTTCGTGAATCGTATCTGAGAAGACATTGATTTGTCCTCTCAATTTGCGTCATGACTTCATATCATAATCTTTTTATTGAATTATTGGATGCATATCTTTTAGCATCAATTTCTGGGCCATTTTCCCCTTGAGTGGGCTCTGGCATTTTAATGTGAAATGATGGTTAGTGATATAACTACTGATTATACATATTTCTCATATACTATTAATTTAATTATGAGAACAAAAATTTGTAATAATTTTCAAATCTGTAGATAATGATGTCCCACTGGAGCTTGAACCAGTTAGTTTTAGAAACCAAGACACGTCGAATATGCACTTGTTTTAGTATTAATCCCCATAGAAGTTAATCTCAAGATTTAAGAATCTAAAATTTCGGATTTTCGGATAAGTATTTGATGAAGGGATTGTTAAAAAGAGGATCTAACACCTTGAGAAATGTTTTTTCTTATTAAAGTTGAAGGGTAAGTGTTGCAATTTCTCTTGTATTATATATCTATTGCAACGTTTAGAATTTTAGATATTACTGTAATTATCAAAAGTCCTACATATTTTTGTCCTTATACTTTATATATATACGCTAAAAGAATTTACTACTAAATGAGTGGTACAAACAATTTATTTTAAATTCAGTAAATCAATAAATTGTGCTAAAATCTATATTATAAATTCAAATCCTGAATTTACTAGTACTAGATCTAGGTAACATGAGTTGTAATCTATCGCTAGCTAGCTACTACCGAAGCTTCACTTCAGTCCAACGCCGAAAAACTCGAATGGTAAAGCTTGTCGGTATTCAATTATTCTAAAGGAAAGACAAATTCATGAGTATGTACATAGGTCTGCTCTAATAATCTCACTGAACTAATTTGGCCTTTAGCCAGCATTTTAATACTAATAATCAACACACAGCTTACTATAAATTTATTATCTATACAGAAACTTGTCCAAAGATGGAGTATGTAGTGGGCGTTTGGACATAAAGAATCGTAAAAGTCCAAAAAAGGGAGAAAAGAATTTTCAAGTGAAAATGGTATTTGAATTTAGAGTTGTGTTTGGACATGAATATAATTTTGATTGTTTTTTATGTTTTGTGAGTGAAATTTTTGAAAAACAACTTTTTGGAGTTATTCAAATTCTCGAAAATTTCTAAGATGCATCTTCAATTGAAAATTAAAATTTTTATGAACGAACGATAATTTTGAAAAAAAAGAAAAAAAGAAAAAAAAATCTCATGTCCAAACGGGCTCGTAGTTTAAGTCTTTTTATCTTCTATTTTGCCAGAGCTTTGTCTTCAATATATTCAAGTGTATTAACTTGGACTAGAATTAAGTCGTGTACATGCTTTGGATTTGGAAAGGAAGGTGTGGAGCCATGGGCTTACCACCCACCATGCAGGAGGTTGCACCATCAATATATTGCATGGTTATATGACAAAAACAAGGGATATTGGAAGATATGATAGAGAATGTAACCAAATGATTAAAATTGTCTGAATATATATTATAGCTTGTGAGGACCCAAATATTATTATATTTCCAAGGTGACAGTGACGGACTAATAATAATAATTCTACTATTGAACTACTTTTGTCATTTCTGTTTAATCTATACTTAATGATGTTAATTAATTATTGTAGCTAGAAACTGTATTAGAAAAGGTAGATACGAAGAAGACAGTTAACTGACTTATACAGAGGCCGCAAATGATGAAAAGGAAGATATCATCACAATTCACAACCAAAAATTAGTACTACAATTATTTATTGAGTTTGAAATATATTGGATGGATCACATTATCGCATATGATCATCAGTATATTTTGTCCTAGACCACTTACTACTTTCAATCATTCCCTCAATCTCAGGGAAATACGTTGGTCTCTTGCACAAGACAATCCGCGACCATATATCAAGATATTTTTTCTTAAATCATAGGAAAAAGAGCATCAATATAAGTAGAACAGATAACAAATACTGTATAAAAAAATTCTCTTTTTATTGAAATTACACCTTTCTGGTATGCTACATTATATAGTTAGTACTATTGAAAATCCTTGATGGGTTAATATATGTAGTGCCGGACTTAGTATTTGACTAATGGGTTCAATTAAACTCAATATTTATTACATGGAGTATGTGCATATATGTAAAATCACTAAAATTTTAATAAATTTTAAGTAAGTTTCATTGATTAGAACGTAAAGTTGAACTTATCAACGATGTACCTTTTTGAAACAAGATCCTTCTTATTTTTTTCCTTTTTTAAAAAAAAATCACTCCACCTCTTATCTCAATTTAATTTTATATGGAGGTTAGCGGTGTTTCGGTAGCGTACATTAGGGTAATTAAGGATATGCATGAGGATGCTAAGACTCGGGTGAGGACTGTGGGTGGTGACTCGGAGTATTTCCCTGTAGTGATGGGGTTGCACCAGGGATCGGCTCTTAGCCCATTTTTATTTGCCTTGGCGATGGATGTATTGTCGCGTCACATCCAAGGGGAGGTGCATTGGTGCATGCTATTTGCCGATGATATAGTGTTGATTGACGAGACGTGTAGCGGAGTTAACGCGAGGTTGGAGGTTTGGAGACAGACCTTGGAGTCTAAAGATTTCAAACTGAGTAGAATCAAGACAGAATACTTGGAGTGCAAGTTCAACAACGGGACCCGTGATGCTGACGTAGAGGTTAAGCTTGATGCTCAAGTTATCCCCAAGAGAGCGAGTTTTAAGTATCTCAGGTCTATTGTCCAGGGTAACGGGGAGATTGACGAAGATGTCGTGCGTCACATCGGAGCGGGATGGATCAAGTGGAGGCTCGCTTCTAGTGTTTTGTGTGATAGGAATGTGCCGCTAAGACTTAAGGGTAAGTTTTATCGAGTGGTGATTTGACCGGCTATGATGTATGGGGCTGAGTGTTGGCCAGCCAAGAACTCCCACGTGCAGAAGATGATAGTAGCAGAGATGAGCATGTTGATATGGATGTGTGGGTGTATGATCACGCCCAACTCTAGTCCTAAAAAGGCTAAATGGTCGCTGCAAATATAACCCGGTCTAAAAGTCCGGAGTCGAATCCCACAGAGAACTAAGGTTTCGCCATAATTATTCAATATCGCTAAGAAGACAAGCTCGAATAAATTTCTAAGTTATAAAGATTAAGATTCTTATATCTAACTAATTAACTAAGAAACTAAAGTAGTAAATTAACAACTAAAGATACTAAGGGTTGGAGATTAAATTTAGGAGGTCTAGAGTTATGATTTCCCCAAATGTTGGAATCTTTCCCGTTATGTTCCCTACAATTTCGATTATGTATTCTCTACTGATCGTGAGCACTTTAGGTGTCGTAATTCTCTCTCGAGCAACTACAACAATTTACTAGATATATTCTCTCAAACTACGCTAGTTGATTTTATCTAACCGCTCATTATGACCACGTCAAGGCTTTGTTATTTCTAAACCTACTTTTAAACCCGTTGTATTGATTTCTCACATACGTCAGGAGTGACGTTGTTCAACAACCAAATAAATATGTATCCTTTCTCAAGCAACACATAATAAATACGTACAGTCAATCGATGGACATTCAATCAGCTGAAATAAGCACGTGGTTGAACAAATAGACAAATTCAAAGGTTAAATTACACTAAAACATAACAAGAATTCATTCTCCAAGAGGTTCCATCAAAACCATAGATAACAAATTAGCTATTCATAATAGTATGCATAAATACAATACTAAAATTCGTAACCAACAATGAAAAATAGGAAGAGGAAAGAAAAACTCGTAGAAGAATTTTTCGCCTTGCTCCTATTGTGTCTCTACCTCCTTAAGTCGAATCTATGTCAAAAGTATTCCCCGGTCCTCAAAGTACCATTTTTCCATCTATATATACCAAGTAGGGTCGGGCCCAAACAATTATACCTTCTCATATGCGAAAAATGACACTTTCCCAGGCCTGGACGTCTGCGACCGCGGACTCAACCCCGGTCGGGCGCGGACTTTACCCAGTGTTCTGCCTCAAATCCGCGTCCAGATCCACGGTCGCGGATTCGACCGCGTTTTTCACCCTATTACATTTGTAATTTAGAAAAACGTAAAACATGAAAGTTGTATCCCTTTGATTTATCTTTTCAACCATATATTGTATAGCCTAAATTGTGTTCGGAATAAAATGTTATGTCCATTTTACTAGACAGTGCATAATATGCCTACTCGATTCTTCGTTCGTTCTTAACTATCAAATTTGATCCCCGAACACAATCCTGGCTTAATTTCTTGGGCTTTTACTCGGATTTCAAAGCTCCAAATTACTTCAATTTATTCCATAACATCTACATAGCTCGGAATCACTCCTACAAGACATAAAACACACAATTAATGCAAAACACTAGCGATTAAAGCTCCAACTCAATTAAAGTGCAGTAAATTAGCGTGTAATAAGCAACTAAAATATGTAATTATAGCCTATAATCAACACCCCACACTTAAACCATTGCTCGTCCTCGAGCAATCAAACTACACTTTATATAGACACGACCTTTTTAAACAATTCTCCTAACTCATCACACCAAGAATATTTAAAATAGACTAAGCATAAAAGGGTAACATCTTCACCTCAAGATTTGACTCACAAGTACCACACATTATTCACAATTCACCCACTTACTCTAACATATAGGTCAAGGATTACCTTTCCTTCATGAATCAAGTGCCCTCACACAATAAAAGAGAGTAGTTCCACACAATAAATTTAAGAACACTTAGGAACTCAAGATAGAAAGAATTTACTCACTCTCAGAAACTAATATTCATATGCCACAAAAGATTCACCATAGGCTTGCCCGTAGTGTACTACTCTACTAATCAAGTTCATTCAACCTAAGATCAAGTAGTACTTTATTTGGTTGTAATGTAGGTTGCGGGACAAGTAAGATACATTTAGATATAAGAGTGACTACACCTCCCTAAGCACTTTAATACATATATTTTAACATTCAAACCCCATACTTATGTCAAACCAAACTCCACCTTCACATCAATGTATATTACCCCATACTTCTTTAAGCACAATTACATCAAGATTCACCACTTATCAAGGATTTTTTTTTTTTTTTCACAACAATACAATTATTTTTTCCTTTTCTTTCTTTTTCAATTCAAGTGGCCCTTACTTTTTCAAAACAGTGCACCTTTCTCCTTATTTCATTAGTTCCACTCAAAAGTCAAACCAACCACCCCACACTTTAACTTTTACACAGTTCATAACAATTCAAGTGCTCATGAGAGGTTATAAAGTTCAAATAGATGGTTAATTCAAGCAAATGGGTAAGACTTGTAATGCGGTTGCCAAAGAAACGGGATTACAGGCTCAAAGAGGTTAACTAAGATACATAATAATTAGATGGGTAAAATATATATATGGCTCAACAAAGAAACGCCTATATCACTTCCAAGACTGAACAAAACTACTATTTCGCTTCGCAAACACACGGGGCAAATTCTAGACATCAAATGCAATGCACAGAATAACACACAAACCTCACAAACACATGGCACATAACTCACTCAGGATTGGGTTCATCAAGACACTCTAGTCAAAGCAGTTAAGCAAAGTTAAGCTTATACAATTTAAGGTACTTATACAAGATTCAAAAAATGAGTCTAAGCGTCACAACCAAAGTACTCACTATTCTCAAGGTATAACAAATCCAAGAGATATTGCTTCAGTTCAATTCATCTCACACTAGTTCCTACTTCTAAAAAAATAAAACTAACTACACTCGATTTAAATAAAATCCTTGAAAAAGAATCGTGGCACAAAGAAAAACCACGGGAGAATTATTACACTACCTGCAAAGAAAATCTTTTTTTCTTTAGACTTAAATCCCTCAAGAAAATCGTCTAATAGATCCATCGTCGGGAAAAGTCCAATCTTTTCTATTTTTTGACAGAATTTTTTTTTAATTAAACTAACACAACTAAAGTAACATAGAAAGTCACACATACAATCTCATCACCCCACACTTAAAATTGTGCATTGTCCCCAATTCACACCCATACATACAAGAGGGTAAAAGGAACTCCATGGTAGGCCAAAGGCCAAAGCACTAGCATCTCATGGGGTATTCAGACTTCTCCCAGGCCTGGTCCTTCGTGCGGGTACCTCACACTTATTTCCAACCATCTGGTTTGTTGTTGTAAACTTCCAATGGATTTGCATTCCATGCTCCTAAAAATCAAAAATTGACACTACAAAAATAATACTATTAAAAATAAATAAAATAAAATAAAGCAGTAAAGATGGGTTGCCTCCCAACAAGGGCTTGATTTAACGTCGCAGCACGACATGAATCACTTTTTGCCTCCACCTTGAGCTTATGAATTCAACCCCAAGTTTTGATTCAAGCTTATTATTATGCTCCTGGGGTGATGGAACGAATCTAACTGGCCCAAGAAACTATGTAGTATTCTGCACTTTTTGGCCTTTAGATGAGGTGTGTAATTCTGAATTTCTGGCAAGAAGAATTTGAGAATGTAGGCACCTTGTTCCTCATTCATTGACTCCTCAATTGGCTCGGATAACTCTATTTTTATATCATCATCCAAACATGATATGGAAAAGTTCTTGGAGTGTGGACCAATGCGCTCAACTACATGAACATCGGGACTGTCTACTTCCTCAACACCTATGATATTAGCTAAATATGTATCATCAATGTCCTTGGTTGACTCTAGTATCTCTTCTACATCATCGACATTCTCAAAATCTAGTTCGATTGATTGTTGGAGTTCTACTCTGACCTCCTCCCTTAGCACCTCAATTTTTGCATCTAATACAAACTCCTTTTGGCTACTATCCACAATATCAGATGGTTGAGCATGCTTCAACTAATTGACACACTTGTGCCTCCAGGTTGCGAATAGTAGCATCTTGTCTTTGTATGTGCAGTTGTTTCTCATTATCTTGTTCCACAAATCACCTTAGCATATCCTTGATCTCTTTCAGGTCATCATCCCTGGGTTCTTTGTTCCTATTAACTTCACAAGAAAAAGAAGAACCATCAAAGTAAGGGGTTGGGGGAAGATAAGAAATATAAGCACAACCATGAAAGTGACCATCTTGACCACCACACATATCACATACATTCCACACATAAGATTGAGTTGGTGCACATAACTCGCTTTTGGGAATATTTTGATAATTTTTTCATGGGTGGTTTCATCCAAAATAAGCATAAGGAGGATCAAAAGTAGAATTACCAACATCAAAACTCTCATAATTCCATGATGCCATATTTTTTTTCAAATTAACAAATAAAACTAAAATAAATAAAATAAAAATCAAATACTAAAATAAAATAAATTAAAAGTTCAAACTTGAAACCTAGCAATATGTACACCTACAGCTACACCTTTAATTCCCCAACAACGGCGCCAAAATTTGATCACGCCCAACTCTAGTCCTAAAAAGGATAAGCGGCCGCTGCAAATATAATCCGGTCTAAAAGTCTGGAGTCGAATCTCACAGAGAACTAAGATTTCGCCATAATTATTTAATATCGCTAAGAAGACAAGCTCGAATAAATTTCCAAGTTATAAAGATTACGATTGTTATATCTAACTAAGTAACTAAGAAACTAAAGTAGTAAATTAACAAGTAAAAATACTAAGGGTTGGAGATTAAATTTAGGAGGTCTAAAGATATGATTTCCCCAAATGTTGAAATCCTTCCAGCTATGTTCCCTACAATTTTGCATATGTATTCTCTACTGATCGTGAGCACTTTAGGTGCCATAATTCTCTCTCGAGCAACTATAACAATTTACTAGACATATTCTCTCGAACTACGCTAGTTGGCTTTATCTAACCGCTCATTATGACCACATCAAGACTTTGTTATTTCTAAACCTACCTTTAAACCCGTTATATTGATTTCTCACATACGTCAAGAATGAGGTTGTTCAACAACCACCTAAATATGTATCATTTCTCAAGCAACACATAATAAATATGTACAGTCAATCGATGACCATTCAATCAACTGAAATAAGCACGTAGTTGATAAAATAGACAAATTCAAACTAGAAATCATCCTCCAAGAGGTTCCATCAAAATCCTAGATGAAAAATTAGCTATTCATAATAGTATGCCTAACTACAATACTAGAATTCATAACCAACAATGAAAAATAGGAAGAGGAAGGAAAAACTCGTAGAAAAATTCCTTGCCTTGCTCATATTGTGTCTCTGCCTCCTTAGGTTGAATCTGTGTCAAAAGTATGTCCACGCTCCTCATTTTTTTCATGTATATATACCAAGTAGGGTAGGTACCAAACAATTATACCTTCTCCTATGCGAAAAAGGACACTTTATCAGGCCTGGATGTCCGCGACTGCGGACTCAACCACGGTCGAGCGCGGACTTTACCCAGTGTTTTGCCTCAAATCCGCGTCCAGATCCGCGGTCGCGTATTCGACCGCGCTTTTCACCCTGTTCCGTTTAGGAATTTAGAAAAACGTAAAACATAAAAGTTGTAGTACTTTGATTTAGATTTCTAACTATATATTGTATAGAGAAAATGGAGTTCGGAGAAAAAAGTTATGTCCATTTTACTAGGAAGTGCGCAATATGCCTACTCGATTCTTCGTTCGTTCTTAACTATCAAATTTGATCCCCGAACACGATCCCGACTTAATTCCTTGGTATTTTACTCAGACTTAGAAGCTTCAAATTACTTGAATTCATTCCATAACATCTACATAGCTCGGAATCACTCTTACAAGGCATAAACCACACAATTAGTGCAAAACACTAGTGATTAAAGCTCCAACTCAATTAAAGTGCAGTAAATTAGAGTTTAATAAGCGAGTAAAATACATAATTATAGCCTATCATCTTGTACCAGGAGAGATAGGATTAAGAATGAAGCTATCCGGGACAGAGTGGGAGTAGCCTCCGTGGAGGACAAGATGCGGGAGTCGAGGCTGAGATGGTTCGGACATGTTAAGAGAAAAAATATCGATGCTCCTGTTAGGAGGTGTGAGAGGTTGGCCATGGAGAGTTTGAGAAGAGGTCGAGGTAGGCCTAAGA
Source organism: Nicotiana paniculata (assembly GCA_005239505.1). Taxonomy (NCBI): domain Eukaryota; kingdom Viridiplantae; phylum Streptophyta; class Magnoliopsida; order Solanales; family Solanaceae; genus Nicotiana; species Nicotiana paniculata. The sequence continues at coordinate 47,176 of ML359965.1, read as the reverse complement.
AGTACCGGGGAAAGGTGATTAGGCGGGATATGGCGCTGCTTCAGCTCACTAAGGACATGACTTTTGATAGGAGGGTGTGGAGGCCGAGGATTAAGGTAGAAGGTTAGTAGGTAGTTTATAGGTGTTCACCGATAGTCTTAGTAGCATGCATGTCCCTTCATTTTCTTAGATTTTTATTACGTTATGTGGTTTTGTTCGCCTCAGGTATTGTATTCCCTGTTGCTATTATTTGGTACTGCTTATCCTTTATCTCTCCTTTTTTCTTTTCTCTTCCATCTTTCTTCCTTCCTTGCTTTCCTCTTCTTCTTCTTGCGCTTCCTGAGCCGAGGGTCTATTAGAAGCAGTCTCTCTACCTGCATTAGGTAGGGGTAAGGTCTGCGTACAGATTACCCTCCCAAGACCTCACTTGTTGGGATCATACTGGATTTGTTGTTGTTGTTATTGTTACGGCTGGTAAAATATAAAGGATGGAAATTGGTTTAGTTCCTACAGAACCAAAAGTATTATACTTCTTATACGGGGAATTAACACCCAAATATAGAAATAAGGAAACACAGAATAATAATATATACCAGATATTGCCAGCTCTTATAGAGAATGACACATTATAAATCTAGTTGTTTAAAAGTTTATAGATAAATCAAGGTGCAAGTTTTGACTTCCGAAGCACATTTGATACATGTGTAACTACAAGGTATGGCATGTGATCTCTTAATTAAAAGAACTTTTATTTGTGTCCTGTGGAAATATTAATCAAATTAGAGAAAAGAATTAATAAAAACAAAAGAAAGATTAAACATTGTAATCTTGATCTTAGCATTGTGTGGAAACACAATGGTAAATTCTATTTTAAGAAGAAAGAACAATACAAGTTGTGTACAGCTAAAATTCTCCAAACTTAATGTAATTAAGTTAAGAGAACATTCTATTCTAATCTAATCAAACATGCTAAAATTGAAGTAAAACGTGTTCTTTAAAAGAAAACAAAATAACTACTCTTTTTACTAAAACCATGAAATTGTGGACCAACTCAAAAATAATTCTTTGAAAATAAAAAACATAAAAAGAGACAAAACGAAGAAACAGAACAAGCACCCTTTACAATTAACGACACAGGACACACCATAGCGCAAATTGATTACATTATGGATTGGTCCCTCTCCTTCCACCGTAGACTCGATGGGACCACTTATCTGATGCCACGTCATATGCAGCTTGACACGTGGGAAGATGTGAAAGGAGTAAATGTACTTCCCCTTCACAATTGCTCCATGTGATTATCTTCTTGGGAGTTTTTGTGCCAATATATATTTTTACAGGTCATCTAAATATAATTATATGTGCCTTTTATAAACATGGATAGGTTACAAAGTGTTGGGGTTGGGTTGGTTGATCGCCCAAAAAATGATTCTTATTAATCCATCAGGTTTTTATGGCATGGGGACGATATTCGAAATCCAATCAAAATAATTTACTGTATTAATAAAATCAGTATAATAGTAACCAAGACAGCTAAAGAGGTTTTTCCTTCGCCTATCGTACGTATCGGCTTCGCTTCGTCCCGAACCAAGGAGGCATTCTAGCTAATTCGAATATCCCCATTTTGCAAATCGAACATGGGGTGCTTATAAACCTCTCTTCACTTTCTAGCGGGCATTGCCTTGTAAGTCTCGTATAGTAGCGATTTTGAAAAGTCTTTTTGATATTTCTATTGACTCCCTCTTGACAACTTGCTTACGTTAGAGCAATTGTGTTTTTCACAGGATTTTCATGGTGAGGTAGGAGCATTCAGTCGGCAATCTTTTTGGCTTGACCAAGAAGGCTTATGTCCCAAAAGAGAGCGTTGGTTAAAAAACAATGATTTGATTTTCTTTCATGCTCTTCTTTAGAAAGTCAAATTACTACTCTTAACAATAAGTTAAAATACACGGATAGTGTAAAAACTAATGTAATGGTTTAACTTATTATAGCAATTTAGTTAATATTTTATCAGACTACCAATAAATGTTCCCCATATATTTAGAATGACACCTTATTTTGTTTGTGTATATAGTTACTAGATTAACAACTAAATATTTGTACAAATGCAGAGTATTTCCTAATACATAGATAAATATTTATATATATTTTCAAATACAAATATAAAGATACTGGATTGGACATTTTTGACTATTCGGGGGTGAAGTCGTTGGAGTTGAAAAGCCGTTAATGGCGCCATGTATGACAAAGTAACAGCGAAGCACAAACTGGAAAACTCGTAAAATTAGAAATAATAATAAACTGAAAAAAGGATCAAAAAGAATTGGGCGGTTGAAGGGAAAGGGCAGAAAGGGTTGGCAGATGATAAGTCATCTTCATTCTTCAACATTCCAACCTCTTTTCCCTTAACATTTATTTCCATTTTCATCTCATATATTTTTTCTGCCTTCTCAATTATCTTAACTCCCATCTCAAGTTTCTCAAATTTCACCTAACTTTCATTAACCCTTATAGATTTATATACACAACACAATTACGTTGTGGATATAACATCCTTATAATTTGTTGTCTCTCTGCATTTTTCTCTGAACCCAAACTAAGGTACGTGGTTTTCTTCCTCTTTCATTGCCTTTAATATTCATATTCCAACTTCTATTCCATGCTTACGCCTTTATTTTATATAAATAGATGCTATTCTGTATTATATTCGAATTAAATGCCATCTTCAATGCTGTGTTTTTGCTTCATTCTCTCTTTTATTTGATTTTCTTTTTTTCATTTTGTGATAAAATGTAATCTCTTTCTCTGTTCCTGATGTATTGTATTCTCTTGTGTTTTCATGAATGAGTCATCAGGAAAAATTTCACAATTTTTTAAGGATTGTAGATATGTTCTTGAGAATTCTCAAGTGCATTGAACATTCTTACGTTTGAAACGGGGAAAGGAGTAATTAATTAACAAGTAGGGGCAGAGTTATTTAATTTTATAATAAATTGAAGTCCCTATTTAAATACTGTTTCATTGAGAAAATGAAGTACGCACTTTGAAGTATTATTTAATGCTTAATTTGCTGTTTAAACTTTAGCGTCAAGGTTTCTTCATGATTCATTCCTCACACTAACTTAAGATAGTATAGGATGTTCTATTAAAAAAAACATCATACTTCCCTTCTGTTTTTGTCTGTACAAGGAACAGCTGTTACTATGATTATCTAAGTTATTCTGTTACTTAACAAAATTCAACTTCCCTTCTGTTTTTTGTCTGTACAAGGAGCAGGTGTTTCTAATGCCGGAATTTGTCATGGATGGATCAATTCTAGATGACAATCATAAAGAACCAAATGGTCATTTTATACATCACAGAGAATTTTTTGATCAGGGTTCTCCTAGAAGTCCGTTGAGTACGCACAGCCGCGAAACTGATTCTATTGATTTGGATATGAATGGGGCTGTTGACACTTCAATTGAGCAACTATACAATAATGTATATGAAATGCAAAGCTCCGATTATTCACCTTCGAGGCGAAGCTTTCTATCTTATGGTGAGGAATCAAGAATTGACTCTGAGTTAAGGTATCTTGCAGGGGTAGATTTTGGCGAATTGGAGAATAAGAAAGAGGTTTCTGAGGAAGACAAAGGACAAAATGATGAGAAGTTTGGAAAGATTAGTAAAATAGTTCCTGCAAGTCCTAAGCCTGTTTGGTCTGCTAAGGGAAAGAAGTTTTCTCCATTGCAAAATGATTCTCAAATATCTAGCAAGCCACCAAGATCAAGGAGCAAGTCTTTTAATGAAAAGCCTTCTCCTAAAAAGTTGGCAAATCCGAAAAGGCTGAATGTAGCATCGCCTTTAGCAGGACCGAACTTTCAGAATGTAACTGAGGATCCGTCCAAGGCAGGATACTTAGGACCATATCTACTTAAACAAGCAAGGGACATGATTTCAACTGGGGACAATCTTCAAAAAGCTCTTGAACTAGCCCTTCGAGCTATGAAATCATTTGAGAGTTCTTCAAAAGGAAAGAGCAGTTTGGAGTTTGTTATGTGTTTGCACGTTGTAGCAGCTTTAAACTGTCAATTAGGGAAGTACAGTGAGGCAATTCCGCTCTTGGAGCGATCAATTGAAGTTCCCGACTTGGATGTGGGACAAAGTCATGCACTTGCAAAATTTGCAGGGTGCATGCAATTAGGTGATACATATGCAATGCTCGGACAGATAGAGAATTCGATACTTTGCTATACTGCTGGCCTGGAGATTCAAAGACAAGTTCTCGGACAGAAAGACACAAGATTTGGTGAGACTTGTAGGTATGTTGCTGAAGCCCATGTTCAAGCTATGCAATTTAATGAGGCTGAAAAGCTTTGTCAAATGTCTCTTGACATTCATAAGGAGAATAATTCATCTGCCTCTCCTGAAGAAGCTGCTGACCGGAGACTATTGGGACTTATCTACGATTCGAAAGGAGATTACGAGGCTGCTCTTGAGCATTATGTTTTAGCAAGCATGGCAATGGCAGCCAATGGACAGGAAGCTGATGTAGCTTCACTCGACTGCAACATTGGCGATGCATATTTATCTATGGCACGATATGATGAGGCTATTTGTGCTTACCAAAAAGCTCTTACTATGTTCAAGTCTACCAAAGGAGAGAACCATCCCTTAATTGCTTCTGTCTATGTACGTTTGGCTGATTTGTACAATAAGATAGGAAAATTCAGGGAATCTAAATCATACTGTGAAAATGCACTTCGAATTTATACTAAGGCTGTCCCTGGAAGCTCTCCAGAAGAGATTGCGAGCGGTCTAGTTGATGTATCTGTGATCTATGAATCAATGAACGAACCTGATCAGGCGCTCAAGTTGCTTCAAAAGGCGATAAAAGTATATGGAAATGCACCAGGACAACAGAGTATTATCGCGGGAATTGAAGCTCAGATTGGGGTCTTGTACTATATTCTGGGGAAATATATGGATTCTTACGATTCCCTGAAAAATGCAGTATTAAAATTCAGGGATATTGGGGAGAAGAAGTCTGCAATTTTTGGTATTGCTTTAAACCAAATGGGACTTGCCTGTGTACAACTTTATGCAATTAACGAGGCTGCAGACTTATTTGAAGAAGCAAGGATAATTTTAGAGACTGAATGTGGACCGTATCATGCAGATACATTGGGGATCTATAGCAATCTTGCTGGCACTTATGATGCAATGGGCAGGTAATTTGATGTTTTTGTTCATATTTTTTCTTACAACATCATAATTGTGCCTCAAATCCCAGCAAGTTAGGGTCAATTATATGAATCCTTACTGATCATGTTGTTCCATCTAAGTTTATCTCAGTCCAATATTATACTGTTTGTATTTTATATTCATCAGAAAAATTAACTTGTCATTAAATTTGTGCAGGACGGATGATGCAATTGAGATATTAGAATTTGTAGTTGGGATGAGGGAGGAGAAACTGGGGACAGCAAATCCTGATGTGGATGATGAGAAAAGGAGACTAACTGAGTTATTAAAAGAATCAGGAAAAGTGAGGAGCAGAAAATCCAAATCACTGGAAACACTTCTTGGTACCATGTCTCATATTTTACATAAGAATCAAGAGATCAATGTACTAGAAAGATGAAATAATTGGGTATTCTTTTTGTATATTTGGATTAAGACAAACTAGGAAAATAAAATTGCCATAGCTGGGCAAAGAGGTAATTGAGATCCTCAACTTGTGGTATATGATTTGGAGTAGAAATTATGTAAAGTTTTCGCTTTTCGTTGTCAGAGTTGATAAAGTTTCTTTATCAATTTCTTCTTCTGTGTATCTTGAATGTTAATATAAATGGTAGACTAGTTTTCAATTTCTTTGTTAGGAGTCGTTTCTTTATCAATTTCTTCTTTGTGTATCTTGAATGTTAATAGAATAATGGTACGCTATGGTTTTCAATTTTCCTTGTCAAAGTTAGTTTCTTTATCAAGTTGTTCTTTGTGTATCTTGAATGCTAATAGAGTAATGGTAGACTTTCGCAATCCTTCTGTTGTTACATCAAGCTGTTTGTTAGTTTTAAGAAACTTGCAAGGCAAACCAGATTATGCTTCAAGTCTAACTAAATGACTTTCTAGTAAGTCGTTTTCATCTAATTTAGGACGGGGAATTTTGCCAGATTGATGTAGTTCAGTCATCAAGACTAATGTGGACAGCCATTTTACCTAATAAGTCCAGAGTTTATACATTTTGGATTGGAGGCGATAGTCAGAAAAATAGCTTTTCTATATACAATATTCAATATTGTGGGACATCTGATACACAACAATAATATTGGCATGTTCATCAAGAAATGCATATCCACCTATAATCTTATCCCACTCGAGCCACTACGATTCCTCAGGCTTCGGTTCCAAAAGTACAGGGATCTTCTCCTTTTGATCCCCACGTAGCACTTCCACAATCACCTGTGCATGACAACAACCATAAGCAAAAAGCTTTGTACTATTCCGAGAAAAGTAGTTTCCTATTTCACATACCTTCAAATCATTTTACGAAAACTCATAAACAGAAATGCTAATGGATATAAGCTTACTGTGAATGATATCACTATCATGGTCCGAAATAGTATCAGTCAAAGTTGGAAAACAAAAAAAGAAAAAAGAAAAGCAGAATAATCGCTTAACAAAGTTCTATATGCAAGCAAAGGTGCCTTTCTGAATATACCCTAACTACTTTCATCTTAAAGTCGAAGTTTTGAGAACTGGAGATACGCCCCACAGTCAATATGAATTCTGAGCCAATGATAAAGATGCACAATTTCATAATAGAAGTATGGGATTACCTTTTCTCCCACTTTGCACTGGTCAAGAATTCTGTACAAGTCAGTGCCATTAGAGACCTTCTTTCCATTTATAGATGTAATTATATCACCTAAAATTAGTCTTCCATAGGCATCACGTTTAGTAGGTAGAAGACCCTGCAAGTGCAAGATTTAACCAGTTCATATTCAGTTACTTATCATGTTAGTCACAAATTTAAGCAACTCGCTTGTTAAAAGATCCACATGAAGCAAACTTGCTCTAGTGAAGTAACAGGAGGAAACTGATGAAGATTGTACTACATAAAAGGAAGGAGAGACTGCTAAGGAATGGTAAGGGGAAAAATACAGATAATAACATACCGCTTTGCCCGCTGGACCATTTGGAGGAGCATCCAAGACAAGTACTCCACTGACTCCCAGCTGCTCAACAGACTGATCAGGTGCGAATTTTATGCCCAAAATTGGCCTTGTGACTTTCCCAAACTTTACCAATTGATCAACAATCCCACTAACCTGAATTGGTAAGAATCATAATCAATAATTTTTCAGAAAAGAAAAGAACAGCACCTGCTAGGCTGCTAGTAGAAGCAAAGATTGTTTTCTGCACTGCAGGAAGTACCAAGTCATTTTGTTTTATTTGGGGAAGTATGCAGAAGTGCAATACTTGTCCTAAAAGCTTCATTTAACATGACAAAAAATAAATGTTTTGTATGACAAGCAGCAACTTACAGTATCGACTGGAATTGAAAATCCAACACCAGATGATGCACCAGAAGGAGAATATATAGCAGTATTTATTCCAATAAGGTTTCCTGAACTGTCTAGAAGTGGTCCTCCGCTGTTACCCGGATTAATTGCTGCGTCTGTCTGAATAACATCCTGGATTGGACGGCCAGTAGCTGCAGAATTAATTTCTCTCCTCAGGCCACTAGAAAAAAAAAATATAAGTTAATTAGTCATATAAAAGAAAAAGTATGATACACAACATAAAGGTAATCCATCTCCAATACTTTCTTTTTCATGTATTTCCTTATAGCCGGAGATATTGTTAATAAATATATTTGGTTCTTGGCCTTTTATGGATGCAAGGGCACTAGGCAGTGACAACCAGCTGACCTCTCCTTTAACAATCTCCTTCATCTCCACATTTCATAAAAAGAACTCAGTGGACCTCATGGAAACAAAAAAAATGGAGAAGTATTCTTAGAATGAATACACTTCACACATTTTATTTTCCATTGTGGATCACAAAGAAGAGAGAAGTAATAGAGATCAAGAAAATTACCAACATCAAAAAGCTAGTTTTTCAGCTAAATTAGATGGAGAAGATAAATCAAAATTCTCTACTTGATTTTATATGATTTCTTCCGTTTTACATCCTTCCCCTCATTAGTCATGGTGGAACAAGCCTTTTACCAAGACTATGAGTGGCCCAAGTTCATTTATTTTATTTCCTCTCTCCGACAAAACCTGATTAGCATCATTGGAATATCTGAATATTAGGAACTTGTGCACCATAAAAAGAAATGCCTAAATACCTGATGACTCCAGTGGTGAGTGTATGATCAAGTCCAAACTGCAATGATATTACATCAAAATCATCATGTGATTCCAGAAGAAATTTAAGACAAAGTAAATATATTGTTTTTATAGTACTATGTGCATAAAGAGGAAAAAGAGGTTGTAATACGAGAAACATACATCCATTGCAACAAAAAGGCATAGGAAGTTATTACGGACTCATCAATTTTAAAAACCAACAGAAAGTAACAAAATTAAAAGATAAAGTTCAAAGAATGATTTGTCCCTCTCTTCAGAAATATGCATACCAAGGAATATCCTGAGCACACTATTAGATATGAGAATGAACCAACGGTTGCATGAAAGATTTCTCCTCTATTCAAAAGCTCTTAGGTTATATTTTATCTATCCTATCCACATAAATGCCCGTGGAAACTAATTAAGAGACTAGTCTTTACTTAGCAAACCAAAGCTAAGTCACCGCCAGTTCTCGGTGGAAATAGGATCACTAGACTACAGTGTAAAAGGTCGTTACGCTCTAAACTTAGGGGATAAGGAACAGTTCAAAATATTAGCAAGCTGATAAATGTGTGGAAGAAGAGATGATTCTTTAGCTAGAGAAAAAGGAGGGCTATTGAGCAAACATTTGAAACAGTAACTGAAGTAAGTTATACTGTCTAGTAGTTGGCCTTTTTTTTTCCACAAATTTTATTTCCTCGAAACCAGAGATCAGAGACTCATTGTAGACTGGCTTAGAGTAGGTTTAGAAAAGGAACAACAATCCAAATGAAAGAGGCATCGTTATGAGAGTAGAATTCTCTAGCAGGTTTATATTTCACACATACCGGATTTCCAATAGCAAATACTTTCTGACCAACAAGCAAGTCTGCAGACACGCCAATTGGTATAGGTCTCATCTTGTCTTTCGGCGCATCAATTTTCAGCACAGCAACATCTTTATCTTGGTCAAATCCAACAACTTTTGCATCATAAGTAGTCTGATCAGCAAGAGTCACTCTGAGCAAGACTAAATTATGTCAGTTCCAAAAAATAGATCATGAAGAAAGGAAACATGTAGCCGCAAAATGAGTAACCAACGTTGTAGCTGTAAAGAAATTAAAAAACTAAGAGACACACCAAATCCAACCAAATTCATATCATGAAAAAAAAAAAGTCAATTTTCCTGATTCTCCATGCAGTAAATTGTCAATATAAATGCATATTTTATTGTCCCTCTTTATACAGAACTGTAGGCAATTTTGCATACACCATTACCCGTAAATGAAAGTAGTTACAGAAACAACTGCATTTATATAAAGTGTAGAGTATAAAATATTTTTCCCTTGGGTGCAGGGGAAGGAAATGTTTTGCAGCATAAAAATCACATATGCAAAGTTGTAAAATTATGTTAGTAAGGACAATCAGATAGTATATTGGAAAAATAGAAACTGAAACCTTTCGTGTAGACGCAGAAATAAACTCAAAAGTAATTAAAAAGGAAAGGCACAAGGGGATGTATTTCCACTTCACCAACCTGAGATCAGAGGCACCTCGAATCACATGATAATTGGTGACAATATGACCATCCTTATCCCAGACGAATCCTGATCCGGACCCTTGAGGCACCTCAAATACATCAAGTGTGAACATGTCTTGCCTATAATATCATAATTGGCCTCCACAATTATTCAAAACAGAAAAATAAATGTGAAAGCCAATTACAACAGGAATACATTAACGGACTATCACATATAATATCATTAGTTCAAGGTTTAATAATTAATTTCTTAGTTAGTCTTACGGTACGACTAAGTTATGGCAAAAGTTCAATTGTTAATTGAATCAGAATTTCGTTTAAATTGCAGTGAAGTGTTAAATATTTGTTACACAGTCAGTATATTCTACTTAAATCCTTAAGGAATTCATCAGTATTTCCTCTTAGTAGATTAGAATGTAGCTAATTTTACAATATTATCATATAGAGAAGTAGACAGAAAATGTTTATGAATGATTCAGTGTAAAAACAGCACATCTTGATCTTACTCTAATTGCACAATCCCAGTGAGCCTATCCATAGAGCTATTTTACAATTTCTCACATCTAAATAAGTTACTCCTGCTCTTAAACCAATGATCAATTTATATATAGCATAAAGCAAAAAAGGATCATCCTCACAGCGAGTTCACCTGGAAGCGAGATTTGTAATGTAGACGACAGAAGGCGTATTCTCCTGGAAGAGGCGAACAGTAGCAAGTTCATCGGTCTGCAATTTCCGCGGTGAAGTGACTACAAAAGCCGAGGCAGGGTCAACATCGGCCAGAAATAGAGAGAAAGACAAGGCAACGGAGGTACAAGCCACAAAAATAGTATCCAGAAGTTTCTTTCCGGAGTTGGACTGGTCATCGGAAGGGTCACAATTAGAGTAGCACCGTTGAGCAGAGATAATACCACCGGAGAAATCAGGGATTTTACGGCAAAGTAGCGATTTAGGAAGTGAAAACCGAGGAGAAAGAGCTGAGCCGGAAAATTTCCGACTTCGGGAGAAGAAAGAAGAAGAAGCTAAGGAGTGTGAAGATGCAGCCATTGCTAAGAAGACAGCTGCTCAGTGCTGACTTGTTTAGAGCAGAGCAGAGGCCCGATTTAATTGGTTATTCGGTTCGGGCACTATCTAATATGTGATCTACGTTCAAAACGTTACTTTTGCTCACGTGTATGCTCTACCACAGGGGTAACGCTGCACCTTAATGGGCCCCTTCTTTGTGCCTAGTCGTAGTATGATTTTGAATTTTTGATTAAGCTCGTTGAAACTGGGGCTTTTGCATCTATACCTAGAAATGTAAATGAGAAACTTTCATAAATCACTATGTTTTAGTAGTTATTAACTAGTTGTAACTATCATTTATTATATTACTTCCTATAGCTATGTTTTCAGATTTTTTAGAGTGTATTCGATGTATTTAAACTACTGTATTCATGAATACAGTAACATTTCTAGGCGTGAAACAAGGTATTACAGCTAGACAAATTTTTGTACTCGAGTGTATTAGACTGTATTCATAGCGTGAAACATTGGATTACAGCTGGACAGATTATTGTATTCGACTGTATTCACGGCGTGAAACAGGGGATTACGCTGTTTTTAAACAAAAAGTGAATCAATTAACATAATAGACTCGTAATATAACTCAACAAACTCAATTATAACACACAAATTTTGTATTTTCGGTTATAAAAAAGATTCTCAACTGAAAAACACCCCAAAAACATAGCAATCTTCAGAGAAATTATATAATACATCTGAATACATAAATTATATTAATTAAAAAAAATATGAATACATTCATGGAATATAGAAAATACAATGAAATATATAGAATACAGCGGGATACATTGAAATACAATGAAAAAAAAGATAACGAATACAATGAAATACATAGAATACAGCGAGATACATTGCAATACAATGGGAAAAAAAAATGAAATACATGGAAATACAACGAGATACATTGGAATATATTAACAAAAAATTCAAGTTGCTCAGCCTCCAACTCCGTCGTCTTTGTTCAAGGACAACCCTAATGTCGTCTCGTTGAAGCAACATCAGTATTTGTTGATCCGGCGAAATAACGAAAGTTTTTGTTGATCCGGCGAAATAACGAAAGCTTTTGTTGATCCGGCGAAATTTCATCAACAAAATCTTACAGCGATGTTCCTGGCGTTACATAGTTGGTCAGTGTGGTAAATCAAATCATCTCTCACCAAGTACTAAATAAATGGCAGACATTATGAACAAACAAATAGATTTTAGTCGAAGGAGATCAACTTCTAGATACAGTGTTTCTGTTGGGGGGTATTTGTGTTACAAAGCATAGTCTCTCAATCAAGTGTTTAATTAAATATAGAGCTATGGCACATCTGTGTTGAAAAATTGGTCTTAAGATTGCTACTCGAATTGTAAATTTTTGTTGATCCGAGAAGTAGAGAGAGAGAGAGAGAGAGAGAGAGAGAGAATAGATATGGGGTATCGGATAGGTGAAATTAAGGGGATATGAGAGAGAAAAATAATACAAAGCTTATTTTATGGCTTAAGGGTAGGAGGTGACCATAAATAGATTTTGGCTATAAAAAAATCAAAAGGTAGCTATAGAATATAATTTTTTTAAAAGGTATTTATTTAAAATAAATAAGGTATGAACTTTTGCTATAGGAGGTAACTAATCCAATGTAAATAGCGCAGGGCAGGGTAGGGCGGGGCAGGTCAAGCCTTGACCCGCCCTGTCCTACCCCATTTAGTCTTTTTGTCAAAATTTTGCCCTGCCCCATCCCGGACCGCCCTGTCCCGTTTAGACTCTTTTTTATTTTGCAATATGCTTTTAGTTTCTTTTACCTTTTTTGTGTCAACTTATTCTATGCAAGGGAATAACTGCCAAATTTAATCAGATGAACAATAATCAATATTAGAGGACAAATTTAACTTGAATTCAATTTCATCTAGATTGCGCTTGAGAGCTATACAGTATACATAGTAAGAAAACAAATACATATTTATGTTAAATTTCAAAGTTTCTTCTGTTCTAAGTATTTATCATTTTGTCAAATTGAATTTATGTTAAACTATTTGATAATTTAGAAAAACTAAAAATTTATTTTATTTTAGGGAGATGTTAGTTAAGTGAGATACTTATAGACAAAAAAATTATATTTTAATAAATGCCCTTATGATAAAAGTTATTAAATATTTTATTTAAAAGTATACAAAGAGTTTAAAAGTCATCAAATAATATAAATTGGAAGTTGTGTCTATTGTCACAAGAAACATTTGATATAGTTGTATTTATCAATTTTTATCATTGACATCGATTACGTGATTGTGATTTAGCTTAGCAAAGTATAATGTGATGTCACCGTTGAAGATGAATTCAGAATGCCTGCTACTTGCCCTGTCCTATTTAATTTTTTTTTTAAATGAAATTTTTCCCTACCCCGCCCTATTTAGATGCTCCCCTACCCTGCTCCATTAAAGCTTTGCCCTGCCCTGCCCCGTCCCGCCCCATTTTCCATCCCTATCTATACCTTATTTTTGGATCACAATTGAACCTATATTTACTTTGTAAAAGAGTTTACAAGCTTACCCACTTTCCGATCAACTTCAGCTTGTCGGGTCTGAAGTTAAAAGAAAAAATGTCTGAAGTGAAAAAAATGCACTTAAGGCCAAATAGGTCTGAAGTGCAACCAATGGTTTCATCCACCTAAGGCTAATAAGTCTGAAGTGAAAAATTGCATTTCAGATGCACTTAAGGCCAATAAGTCTAGAGTGAAACATTGTACTTCAGATGCACTTAAGGCCAAAAAATTTGAAATGCAACAAACATTTATATTTACTTAAGGCTAATAAGTCTGAAGTAAAAATTTGCACTTCAGATGCACTTAAGGCCAATAAGTTTTGAAGTGAAAAATTGCAATTCAGATGCACTTTAAGGCCAAAAGGAACGTTTTGCTACACTTAAGGCCAATAAGTCTGAAGTGAAAAATTGCATTTCAGATGCACTTAAGGCCAAAAAGTCTGAAGTGCAACAAATGTTTTCATTCACTTAAGGCCAATAAGTTTGAAGTGAAAATGCCTAGAAATAGAAATTTGTTCTTCGAATTATAACAATCTAATGTACGATTTAATACCTAAATCTACTCCAAATGAACTCAAATTTGAAACATATCCTCCAAATATCATCAGGAACAAACCTCAATCATCAATTTGTCAAAACAACAATAAATCTAATGAACCCATTTTGCAATTAAAAAAAATAAGAAGAAGAAACCGTAAGCAATAATAAAAAATAAAACGTCATAACAGCTCACCATTATAAAACATCATAACCTACATTAAAATATATATACACAACCACCATATAAAATCATTATCACTTGAAGAAGAACAAGAAGAAGGAGGAGGAGGAGGAGAAGAAAACGGAGGAGGAGAAAGGGAGGAAAAAGATGCCTGAAGTTGTTTAAAAAGCGTGTACAAGTTAAATTTTTTAAAAAAAGTGGGTATAAGTTAATGGGGGGACCAAATAGGACGCCCCGTGCAACTTTTAAATTGAAACGCAATCAAGCCCATGGAACGTTCTACACTAGTACGTAGTCCAGATGGCACCATCTTAGACATCGTGAGCAACCGTAAGTTAAAAAGAAAAATAACCTAAATAGTCATCCATCCAATCGCGTAAACTTAAAGTAATCTATAGATGTATAATATATAAATAATCCATGTATAATATGTGTATACTAATGAAGAAGTCAAAATATCATAGTATTTGTGAAGTCATTAAAAAATAAGCACTAATTTTTATGCGAAGATTGGATAACATTACCCTAGCTGAAATTCGGCAAGTTCCAATGTAATATGCTAGATTGTGGAACTTCACGTATAAACTTCTAATATATTATGTTGGAACTTCAGTACATTATGCTGGAATTTCATATGTAAAATTCGAACTCAGTATATTATGCTAGAATTTTCCGAATTTTTAAGAATATTTTTGTTTGGATTTTATTTTTATATGAAAAGTAGTTATATTTAATTAGTTTTGAAATTATAGCTAATTTTAATTAGCAATTGTAAATCAGTCTATTTCTGATTTTTTTTTTCTACATTGGCTAGAAAAAATAAATGATGAATATGCCAGCACTTGTCACATTTTTTAATCAAAGGTCAAGTGTATATCTATTTCAGTTAAAGTTTATGAAATGTCAGGGAAAGCTATATGACTGTAAAATATGGCATTGCAAAATTTTTCCCAAGGATCTCAATTAAAAGTTTGATGGTCATTCGTGAAATTCCCGAAAGTGCTTGGATTACCCATTGCATGTTACATTTGTTTGGATGGTTGTTAATTATTGTATCGTATCATATGGTTACTTTAAATATAATATTTGTTTTGATTGTTATTTATATTTTATCGTATCATATCGTTAAATTCGTTGTTATGTAATGACAAAAAATGTCACTTTATGTAACGACCGATTTGGTGTGATCGCGTCGTTACTTTATTTTTTTCTCTCATCTCGCCTTTCATTATTAATAAATAATCTTATTTTATCCTTTCCTCTATCTTTTATTATAATAATTCTACCTCATATAATAATTTTTATTTATAATATTGCAAGTTTATTTTTTATATTGCTGGTGTGATATCATGAAACGATGAGAAACGATACAGTTTATCCAAACATTATATTTACCAAATGATACCGTACAATATGATACAATATAATACATTATAAAATATTATGTAACAATCCTCCAAACAAACTGTAAAGTTGCTCGATATAGTAGCACACATTAAAAACAATAATCTAACTTATTATTTCTGGTGGAAATTAAGCTCAGTCGATCGAAAAACACGACCAAACATAGTTAAAACCAAATCCGTCGACTAAGTTGATTAATTGGCCATCCCTAAAGGAGGGTCTGGCTTGCGAGTTCCCAGTTCCTATACAAGGCATACCAAAAGCTTTTCGATCATTATTTCTAGTAATTTTTTATTTTTGTACGTATTCTTTAAGAAAATGTAACCGTGGAGCATGGTAAAGCAAGATATAGAAGTGTATACAGTAGAACTCGATTTCACTATTTGGTCGAGATAGAAATGTTATGTCAAAGACTTAGGACGTCGATTCCGAAATCGAAACTTCTTTTTAGATCGAGATCAATGTCAATCGAGGCAAAAAAGAGACAGATTATGAGTAATATCGACATAGCTTTATAACGGAAAGGACGAGATATCCGCGATTGGTCGAGGATCATGAGTGAATCTCGGAACGAATCAAATTTATAGCGGTTAATCAACTGTTGATACGATTTCCTACTGTAATTAGAAGTATACCTTAATTAGGACTATTCTACTATATAAAGAGGAATTCCATTCATTTGTGATGGTGAGATCTCACTGGGAAAAATATATACAATCGTTTCTTTCTCGCTATTCACTTTACTTACTGTTCATCTGAGTTGCTCATCCTTTATTGTTCTTACAATATCACCTCGAGGTTACTTCAATTCGAGGTCGAGGTTTTGCTTGTGCACTGGTTTGATTTATTTTACAGTCTAATTCAGTCATTTATTTTATCGCTTATCAATTGGTATTGGAAAAATCACATATCCTTAAAACCACAATATAAATTTTTGTTATCCGAATTTTAGGGTAAACAGTTTGGCGCTCATCGTGGGGCTAAGGATAATAATGATTATTCAATACTGATTCCGATAACACACACTATTTCATGCTTGTTCTTGTCAAGTATTTTTGCTTTCAGGTTAAAACATGTCAAGCTCACAAAACGCACCCACACATGGTGACAATGACCTCGGATTCCACGGGGAAAACGACAATGTAATTGATCGAGGTGC